>JAOQMK010242977.1:0-11112 GCA_027564415.1 Erythroxylum macrophyllum
AAACGAAAAAGTGTTCACAATTCAACCCTCCCTTCTTGTGTGCTGATTATCATAATACTAACTTGTGATTTACTTCATGTTCTTCTTCTTATTATTTATTATTATATATTTTAAACTTATTATTATTATTATTTATTTTTATTTTTATACGAAATTAATTATTTTATTATTATTATTATTATTAATTTATTAATTTTATTATACGAAATTAATTATCTTTTATTATTATTATTATTAATTTTATTATACGAAATTAATTATCTTTTATTGTTATTATTAATTTTATTATACAAAATTAATTATCTTATTATTATTATTAATAACAACAACAACAACAACATTGTTAATATTAATACAGAAACCCAAGTTACAAACCAAACATCATTTTTTATACCCATTCTTATTCCCATTCTCATTCTCATTCCCTTCTACTATTATACCCATACTCATTCCCAAACCCGTGCTCAAACCAAACGTTCCCTAAGATTTCAACACCATCCATTTTTTTTATTTATATTAGGTATCTCAGTTTATCAGTGGTTGCCCTGCTCAGCATCAGGTTTCCAACAGCCATCGGGTTTCTTAGTAACTTCAACTTTCACCCTGCCATTGAAAACGAGGCGTCTGTAATTAATATGATCAAGGAACTTTGCTCAAGAGGCTAGAGGATCATCAATTAAGAAAATATCCCATTTTTCCTCCTTTAAAATGACTCAAACTTAAGACTTCCTGTAAGAGAGCCTTATATAAGGAAAGTAGACCAGTTGGGCACTCCTTGTTGTCAAAACACCATCCAATTTTAATTGTAGCGGATGTTGAAGAATTTGATACTCCAAGCGTAATTAGTTATAGGAGTCTTCATTAAGGGTGGTATTACTCAAGTTTAAATCTTTTGTTCTCATTATTATGTTCTAACCTTGTTCTGCGTTAAATACTAAGTCATTTTGTACTTAAAACTATATCATGTCATGTGTAAAACTTACAAAACGACGTCATATTAAACTCGGAATAGAGTTAGAACAGGGAATTTAGTCCGGCATTACTTGACCCTTTCATCAGGAACCAGAAACAGACACGAAAACATTATTCACTTTCTTTTGGATCATTTACAACTTAGTTTTTGGCCCATACATTTCTCACCCTGTTGTGCACCGGGGGAAGTACTTTTACAAATGTCCTATTGAATGATTTGATATTTTACATGTTAGGATTCGTACAATTAAGAAAAAGCAGTCCAACTAAATTTTTGCTTTGACGTGTTTATATGGACTTCGATTATAGTTAAGGTGATGCTTTATGACTCATAATTCTTGTCGTACTACAATTTTAAGTTCAAATGAAAAAGAAAAGTTGAAGTTAGTAATTAGATTATAATTATAGAGAGTTCATTTATTTCAGGATTCTAATTATTAAATACAATCACTTTAAAATTTTAAATAAATACAACTGAAATTAAACTTATAAACTAACCACGTATGAGTTACTGTAACTGCGATTGTCAAATATTTCCAAAAGGTGCTTTTGGAAAGCTAATTTACACTACATATAAACCAGATGTGCTGTGCCTGTGTGCTATATGTAACATTGGATACAAAGCATAAAAATCAACACTGCTCCAATTTGTCAAATACGAACAGAATAAACAACCAAGATCATTTGAGTAGTAATCCGCATCTTAGATAATCATAGTTGTCGACGACAAGCACCACAAATGGTTGGAGCGAGTTCTCGCACAGATGTGCATGAGCAGTACGTCGTTCTCACCTTCTCAAGGCACCGTAATTCCTAGTTATCTATTAGAAGGGGGGAAAAAATCAGGGTTCACGGCTAGAAGATCTCAACAGGCGATAGATTATGCAAATACAAAATGGGCATTCTCAATATATAGTATTTAATGTGGAGACAAAATCAAGGCCAAAATATAAATGATAATTGCTTAAACATAAAGGTAACGGTGCTGACAGCCAATTCTCAGAAGCAAAAAGTACTAAAAGACAGTGAGTGCACAAGTAAATAGCAGCAGTTGTATAGTGAATGCACAAGTAAGCAGCAGCAGTTGTACTAGCTAACCAGACAAAGCCCTAAGCATTCTAGAAACAGATAAAGCACCAAAAATAAAGAACAGAATACACCCAGAGGAAAGTCAGATGGAGATGATCACCAACCCGGGGTTGAGATTTTCTTAATCTCTTTGACATATCATTGTCGTCGTCATCCTCGTCCTCGTCCTCCTTGCTCATTAGCCTTCTCTGAAGTGCAGAGTTATCAGATTTCCTTCCCCGCTTTGTTGGTGTAGCACCTCTACCTCTTCCTCTTGAAGCAGCTCTCTTGCGCCCACTCCCAGTGATGCATTCATCATCATCCTTCAAAAAAGAAGGAAACCTTCGTTAATTGTAAATGAAGATAAGTCATATTCACGAAACCCATTCAATTATATCTAATTTTGAGCTGGCAGGTAACATAAACTACAAATGTAACAAATGTAAAATTTCTTCCTTGACTTTCGCAATAAGCGGGATGCTACCAATTCTTAACTCTGAGCAGCAAAAGCAACTTAAGGTGCAGTTTCCCGTTGAGCTTAGAGTTGGGGATACAAACTATTAGTGAATGGTGTGACTTTGATGTAACTTATCCATTTAAGTTCACCTCATCATATCAGCATTGGTGTAAACTTGCATTCATAACTCAAAAAATAAGAGTTAATGATGATAAGTGAAACATTCTGGTGATAAGATCTGTACCAAACTGTTATGAATCTCATTACTTTCACGTTTCTCAGCATCTTCGCTGGAAGAAGTATTCACATTTTCCTCCTCACCAGCAATACTACTTACTGCAGCTGCTGTAGCAACAGATGCCAACCTGCAATATAAAGCATTTTCTACTGATAAGAATCTAAGAACTATTGAATGGACTCTCCCAAGCAGGTTTCACACGATTATGATCAGGTGATGCAACGGGAACTCAAAATGCACTATTAATCTCTTTTATCTCTTCCAATATGATATACTTGATTCTTTAATCAGAAAATGCATAAATATCGATTTCTTCTTTCATAAAATTAGCTAGGCTTAAGCCTTTTATTCTGTATCAATCGTCTCCTTTTTTCCTCTTCTTTTGCTAGGTCAATAACAAAATTACTAAAATCACCATTTAATTTGTATATTTTAATGCTCAGACAAATACAAGTAATCATTTGACGAAAGAGCATGCTGCTTCTAGTATCTATTTATTCTTGGATTCTTGTTTCAGCAAGCTGCTGCATAGCTGGCTAGAGTAATTAAAAAGTTAAAATAAGAATGTGTCACCTCTGAGATTGGCGGAATCCTAGAGACACATCAAGAGTTGTCTGCTTCAGATTACTTGAGCCTCTGCCTCTACCCCTTCCTCTTGTAGAAACTTTACCTTTAGCAACTTCTGAAGCATTGCGAGATGATCTTGATCCCTTTCGGCCTCTTGTGTCAGACTTTAAGCTTGAAGCATGTGCTGTGTCTTCGTCATCACTAAATGAAACTGCAGCTCTAATTCCTGCATTACTTACTCTCTGGGAATGCTAAACCAAGTCAAAAGCAGAAGCTCAGAAATCACGATATCAAAAGGAAACAAGCCTATTCTTCCATTGCTTACCCCCAGGGATTGTTCACTGGTTGCTACAGGTGTATCCTTGGAGTGCATAGTCCTTTCCTTGACACGTTCCTGTAACAAAGAACAATCAATTTTTATCCAGATTCCGCTAGATTGGTCCTGCAATTTTTGCTGTAAAATAGGTCTGAGTTCTGTGCAGGTTTCTAAAAATTCCTATATAAGCAAATCCAGACGAAAACTTCATTCACTTGTACCAAAGAATACAAGTATACAGAACTAAAAGAAATAGATAAAGATAGAGCCTCTTGTGGGCTTCAGTCAACTAAAAGGCCACGTAGATATGATGCAACCAGTGAAGGCAGTAATGCAACATTTAACACACCTCTTCATGCTAAAACACTTTGCAAATAAAACTACTATCTAGACGAAGAGGCATTAGTTAATTTGCATATTGGCATTCAAGACCTACTAACATGTAAAGAAGATGCATAACTTCGATCTGAACTTCTGAAAGAACCAAAGATTAAACAAAGATTTGACTATGCAAATATCTACCGTTCACATGTCAATATACATGACAAAACTTTCAAACTATGTCCATAAGCAATACAAAGAAGAGATTGAGTCGAGAAGGGATGACATAAATATAAATATATAGTATGTATACATTCATTCTTACACACACGAGTGTACAGAAGAGCAATATTGAAACTTTTGCCACACATATTGCATGCAAATAAAATTCAATCAAATTACTGCCAATGCATCACATGCCAAATGGGTGGTTGCTTAAGAAAATGCAACAACTTTATAGATCTAAATCAAGCCTGCCTCCTTGTGTTGCTGAAGCACTTTAGATAACGTCAGTCAGCTAAGATAGGAAGTAATAAAGGAAATAAAGCTTCTTGCCTTCAAGCACTCCCCAACTTTAACGATTAAATCATCCTCTTCAAATTCTACAGTATCTGAATCTTTTGCAATTTTTTTCTGAGGAAGCAGAAAATAAACTAATTGTTAGAATCAGGTTGAAAGTAGATAAACTAGCTCCTGCAAGCAGAAAGAATATTCTGCAATGGAATCATAAATTAGGAGCCGTTACAAAAGACTTACACGTGTTTCTTGAATATTATATTGCACACACGTATAGAAAGCCATTTTGTCATCTTTATTAACAAAATCGTGCAAAGCAACATCCAGATCATTGACTGGAAGAATTTCCATTTTCTGCAAGACAAATGAGACCATAAGGAGAGAAATAAATCCATGAGAAGCTGAGACGTGATAACAAATGTGTGACTTTTATCTGTATTAACATCATTTCTAATTCAGGCCATTTCAATAGTGGCTAGAAAAGAAATTGAAGCATCTAAGATCTCCTCACACTTAGTGAAATTCTTCTCATCAGAATAACAGGTTTAAAAAAGAGCACCACTATAATTGTTATGTAAGCTATAATAAGGAAATTCATGAGAAGATGCCGAACTAAAACAAGAAAATTGAATACTTAAACAAGTTGATGTAAACAAATAGCATGATCTTCTTTAGGGTGGTTCTTTAATTTATTAAATGAGGCAGAAGAGAGCATTGAAAAATGAATGTTAAGAGTGGATGTGGAAAAGAAATGTTTACCAAATTGTTTTCAGCGACTAAAGCTTCTATGTTTTGTTGATTTAGTTCTTCTGGGCAAAGCAGTTCAGAATCATCGAATTTAGCTGCAAATGGACAGAATCACATATCTGCATCATCTCGTTCAAATCCCATATTCCAGTGTTACAAGTTAACATTGAAAAACTACAAAGGGAGACAAAGAAGATCATCTGAATTATAACGCACAGAGTAGTTTGTAGTAAATATAAATCGCTTTCCTTATAAATTATAAGCATAACTAGATTATTCTAAGCATTATTCTAAATTTACCATATAACAATAGCATTACCATATCAAGGACGGAAACCGAGACTGAACTATGCTTGCTTCAAGACTGGATATAACATTCTTTCCATGCGCTTAAAATTGTTTTGAAGTAAGCAGCAAATACAAGTAATTTTCGGGGCTGGTGAACACCAACTGAACTCTAGCACATGATGTATAAGGCTAATTAACTAAGAAAGAACCATTGTTGCAAATAAATTATGTACTAAAAATGCAGAAGGAGCTCATAACTGGTTTGAGGTTTCTTGCAAAGCATTAGACAGTATGCTGATAGGATGAAGGTACTACGAAATAAAATGGGTCTGTAACTTAATGAGGTACAATTCTACCCAAAATTTCGTTTTTATATACCGTATGGGCTGTAACTTGACAAGATAGAGATGCATAATATTTATGTTCCAGTTTAAGAGAGAGATTATAAGTCTTTTATGTCCAATGTTGAAACTAACAATTATTTTGTATTAAGGTACTACTATAAATAACCTAACGAGGACTGTGCCATTGTACCCCCTTGTTCATTCTTATCTTCTACACAGATTAACCAACAAACTCGTTGAGCTTTAAGTGGAAGATCCACCTCCATATTGTATCGCAATAGTGAAAAAGTTTCTTACACACACACCATATCCTACGGAAGGTAAGCAATTATGCTTGTCTAGTATCAAAGACAAATAGATTATCAAAACCTTAAAACATGTGCAAAAGTCAACCAAAAATTTACCTTCATTCCGACCTTTCCTGGGAGCCTTTGAGAATATAAGAATATCTTGAGGATTCGCAACCTTTAAAGAAAATAAAAATAAGAACAAAGAGTGTATGCTAAAATAATTGAAAAAGATCAAGTGTGGCCTGCTGAATATTGTAAGTAATATTCTACACTACCTTCCCTACATATTTCTGCCCAAATCGTTGAGGATTTATTGTCATAAATCCAGTGTAATCTACCTGCAAAATAACCAAGAGCTTCAAGTGATTGTAAGCATGCTGGTTGGAGTTTATGGGTGATCTTGGAGGTGATGTGTCATGATATAGACATTTACAATTCTTTAGAAGGTCAATTTCAAATTTGAACTTCCATAAGTGAAATATCTCCTATAATTAGTGGATATTACCTTAATACGAATTAATGGAAGCTTGAGCTCTGATCTACCAACAGACTTCTTGTTGGACTTCTCTATCAGATTACTGACCTAAAACCATCAAAATCATAATATTTAAGTTTCCAAAGAGCAATCAATAAGTATTAGTATATCATTAGCAACTGAAATGTAAATGGTGATTGGAAAGTACAAACTTCCTGGCTTGAAGTTTACCACTTTGTCCAAATGTTGAAGAATTGAGCTTTGATCATTGGGATCAAGGTCAGCTTCATCCTTTAACACAACCTTCACCAGGAAAAGGAGTAAGTCATAAAGTGCTTATTCAAATTGAAAAGTGACAAAACAGATTACCTCTGAATATTCGAAAGGCCTGACAGAAGTCAAGGGTATCTTTGTTGGGCGATATTGATTTCCCTAGATCAGAAGGTATTAAAGCATATGCAAAATTAGCAGAGAAACAAACAAACTTACATCAAAATCTTCTTTCAGAGTTTCCATATCAAGTACCTTGATTTCCAGAAGCAGCACATGTTTTGGCTTTGATTCTCCATCAATCAGTGAAGTTGCAACTGAAGAACCTGGTTGTGTTATATGAAATCCCATCCCAGGAACTTCCTTTTAAAATCAAAAGGTTCTTGTATTTAGTAAAGGTAGTATTTAAGCTGTAAAAAATAATCATAAAAGTACACTAGTAGCACCTGAGGATCAATAAGACATTCATGTTCATGCCCCCAAACAATGAAATCTAGAAATCTTGGTAAGAAGTGTTCATTTATTGCATTCTTCGGGTTTGCCTTCACTCTGCATATCATAGTAAAGTTCAAACCTTTAACATATGGGTGACTTGATAGACTAGTTCCAGCAGCTTTTTCAATGAAATTTCCACGGTAACACAAGATCTTCCATTCACATGATAAAATGAAGATTTTGAGAGAATGGTAAACCAACACCATATTGAATAACTGCCATTATCCTGAGATACAAAGACAATGGTTAACTTCCACACAACCTGTTCTGATGAAGTACCAGAATGTTGAACCAGTCTGACACCTGACATCCATCTTGCGCTTCAGGTCTCATCCATTGTACAGCATGCGGTGTCTAAGAAATTAAAAATGAAAGAGAGATATAAGTCAACATCCAATAATCAAATAAGAGATGTAAAAAATATATATATGTTATAATGAAATACCTGAAACATTCTATTGAGTCGTTCATCCCTAATGTTTCCAAGACCATACAGCGCTACGGCCGTTGAACCCTGTCACTAACATAAGTTATTGGGTAGTGAAAAGAACGTTTGAACAACTAGAGGCATCTTTGCTGATACAACTGACCTTCCTAATAAGGATAGGATATAGAGTGATCTGGCCAACACCAGAACCCTCAAGTACCATTTTCCCAAAATAATTTACAAGATTGCATGCTGAAAGAATGTCAACAGCAGAAAGGTTGTCCTGTTACAAGTAGGAAAGGAAGACAAAAACGCTTGTGTTAAAAGCTGTTGACACAAATGATCCCAGAAGAATAATGAATGTTAGCATTTAAGAATATTGCACCTAAGAAATCAAGTCGAGAAACTTTAACTACTTAAGAACTTAACTCCTAGCAAAGCAACCCAATAATCTCATTAGTTCTACAAACATCTAATGAGACTGTAAGTGCTTGAGATCGCTAGCATGTAAAATTTTGTTTATTATTTTAGTAGGTTTAAAGAAAATGAAAGAATTAGAATTACTAATATGTAAGAGCAAAAAGGCAATACTAACCAATAAACACTTGCTTTCATAATCCATAATAACACATAAACTAGTAAAAACTGTCCATTCATATCCAAAAATAGCTTTCTCAGATGCCTCGCTGCTTAAGGAAAAGAAAAACCAAATTTCAACAAATCCATTCCTTTTAACACTCTCACCCTTGTTTGTCACTTCTTCGTTATTCATGAACAGAAGCAAGAAAAGAAGGATTAAGCAATATTTCGGCAACTTCAAAGTCAAACTTTTCAATTTGCAACAAAATTGGTAATTGGGAACAAATGACAGGCTAAGTTAGATATGTGATTCATAGTTATAACAAAAGTAGTCATGCATCCTTAATATAAAATAAACTGTGATGCCATAAATTCATACCACTCCAGCAGGATCATCATGATTTCCATGAATGCTGAACACCGGTAAGCCAACATTAAAGTTTGGATCTTCATAGTTTACATGCCCAAATCTGCCAAAAGTGAAGTGGTTACCTAAAAGAAAAGTTTTCTTTCTAAGTTTTATGTGAAACACAGGCATCTGAATATAGACGCACAATATACAGGCATCCCAAATTGCATACACATCAATCCCTGTTGTGTAGGATTCAAACTGGAAAAAAAAAAAAAAAGCGAACACTGAAACAATTCTCTAACATGTAGATAAAACATTATAATAATACAAAATATCATACAATCACTAAGGTGACAGGTGATACAATCCCATTACTTGAGGGTTAGTGTATATAGGATCAGGCAGATAAAGGCCAATATAGAATGCGTCCATCAATAACTTACACCGCAAGGGGTTGGAGGAAGGGGTTACATGTGAAATTGGTATTCTCTATAGAAGAAAAAGAAGAGAAAAGTAAAATCATACGAATTTGGGAAATTGACTGTCTGATCACTGACAACTTGGAACTGCACCGGTTGATCGTTGAGACTATGGCGACGGAGAATTTCAATGGCCTTGACTAAAGTTGACCTCGAAGGCTTATTTTCATGAAAAAGATCTCCACCGAGGAGCAAGAAGTCTACCTGTTCCAACATAGAAAGATTTTAAGTTAGCCGAATTATTTAAGTACACAGAACAACATGTTTGGAGATGCGAAGCCAGCAAATCAGAAAAGACTAATTTCCACGCTCCTTGCCATTAAAGGACATTTCTTCTAAATTTGAACTTCAAACGCAGTTTGTGAAACATGATCTCAAATTCCCCATATATCGAATCCAATACAAAATACGCAAATAACTGAAGATATGGTCACGTAGGATCGTATCAGACATCAAGTGTATATCACAAGACAACCTGCTTTTGCTCAGCTAATGAGCAAATCTCTTCAAAGGCCTGGAAAGAATCGTGACGACGTATTTCATCCTTCTCCATGTATCCCAAATGGCAATCAGTGGCAACCAGTATTCGAAGTGTGTCAACATCATCCTCCCTGATCATACACCTCCATTGCATTTAACAATTACTTTTTAAGCAACGCAAATACAGAAAGAAAATACAAAATCTTTAAAGACAAAGAGAATGAGTACTACACCTGGTCGAGTCCCTCATTTATCGTAAACCTAAAATCACAAAGAAACGATCAGAAAGCAAAAGTCTCACTCAAAACCCTTGAAATATCAAAAGAACCAAGGGTGAAAGCTAACTTCAAATTGAAAACCAGAACAAAAAATAGAAACAATGCAAGGAAGGTAATATAGATTTTCTCAGGAACCAAACAGAAACCTAGAAGAAGATTAATTTAAGTTGAATAAATTTACCTATATTAGCCTGAGAGAGTGAAGAATGAAGTCAGTCAGTGGTGGGGTTTTTCAGGGGGCGGGGTTTTTATATTTATTTCCTCTTCCTTATTCAGTTTAAATGTTTATTGTGTGACCATTTTACCCCTGAAGGGGTCTGAAATTGCAAAATTGTGTTCACTCTGGTCCAGTTGGGTGACTATGGCCCGATCTTGGGCAGTGTCTACGTGAGCTTTGGATCTGTTTAGCTCAAGAAATAAAGAGGACCCACCCTCCTTGGGCGTATTTCTTTTGTTTAAGAAATCCATGTGCTTTGTGTTTTGATATTGCTCGAAGCCATTAGCCTTGGCACTCTTTATGATATGATTTTTAAGCGCCGTACTGATGGATTGTTTGTCATGGACCAACTTTCACTATGATATGCTTTTTAGGGACGGTTGGTTCATACAGGGGAATGGTAATAGGAATGAGAATGAATATAGTGAAGAATGGGAATGGATATTATCATTATAACTATGATGGTTGGTTAAGAGAAATGAATGATTATCATATAAGAAAACCATAATCAAGTTTACCATACATGACAAAGAATATCCATACTTACGTGTTGAAGACATGATCAATGAATTATGAAGACACTGCTCAAGCGTTCGCTGATGGCTAAGGCTTCCACATCAAATCCACTTTCTCTTTTGTGATTACAGTTACCCATGGGACAAACTGTAAAGAGAATAGATGTATGTATATATAGGGACTGCTTATGGGGACCTAGCCATTAATATTAACCCAAGGCTTGCCCATCATGGGCCTTCGGGTTAGGCCTACACCATTAATCACACTAACTATATAAAGGGCTTAAGTTCAATAGGGATCACAATAATAGCGGATTATAGGCATCTCAATAGGGATCATATCTTTAGCCTGTTTTTAATAAAACAAAATGACAATTGATTGTAGCCCATAAAATATATTCTAACATTCTCCCACTTGGGC
>JAOQMK010243056.1:0-11100 GCA_027564415.1 Erythroxylum macrophyllum
CCCCGGTTAGGTTCTCCGACCTCTGCGTGGATACCGTTAGAGACGGTCTCTTTTGGTCGTTATGGTTTGACATCTTTGTATAAACACATGGATCCTGGCTTTCAGGAAGGTCCCGGAATAAAAAATTTTTGTTTTTCGCACCACGTGTATGTGATGCACGCACCGGGATTTTCCTACATACATAAGGCTACCAACTGCCTTAGAGTATGGGACATTCCTCATAGCCTCTCTCTCAACTTCATTCTTTGGACACTGTGCCAAAGATAATCTCTTACCATAAGAGATAGGTGCTACAATAGGTTTACAGTCAACCATATTAAACCTTTGTAGCACTCGCTCAATGTATGCTCTTTGTGAGAGGCTCAATGAGTTTTGAGATCTGTCCCGATGAATCTACATACCGAGGACAAAAATGCTTCACCTAAATCCTTCATGTCAAAGTGTTTGGCCAAAAGTTGCTTTACCTCTTGCAACATAGTCAAATTATTTGACACCAGCAAGATATCATCCATGTAAAATAATAGAAAGATAATTTTGCTCCCCTGACCTTATAGTATAAGCATCTTTCAACTTTGTTTTCCACAAAGCCGAATGAGTTTAAAACCTAATTAAACTTTAGGTACCATTGTTTAGAAGCTTGTTTCAAAACGTATATTGATTTAGTCAACTTACAAATTTTTTCAGTTGCATTTTGATCCTGAAACCCTTCAAGTTGCTCCATATAGACCTCCTCATAAAGGTCACCATTTAGGAAAGCGATCTTAACGTCCATCTGATGTAGTTCTATGTCATAATGAGGTACTATTGCTATAATCACTCTAAATGCATCCTTTGAGGATACAGGAGAGAAGATAACATTGAAGTCAACTTCTTCTCTCTGAGTGAATCCTCTAGCAACCAAACACGCCTTAAACCACTCAACTTGACTTAAACCGCTCAACTTGACCCTATATGTCCTTCTTGGTCTTAAATAGTCACTTGTAACTGACAGACCTGCAATATTGAGGTAAATCAACAGGCTCCCATACCTTATTATACCTCATAGATTGCATCTCATCCTTCATTTCTTCCCACCATATATCTGCATGAGGTCCATAAGTAGCTTCTATAAAAGTAACTAGATCCACAACATGTTTGATGTTATAGTCTAGCTCACCCAAATAGACTATATAATATGGTGAGATAGCAGGTTGTCTCTCTTTGGTGGATTTGCGCATCTGCATAGGTTCTTGTACCTCGGAAAGCTCTTCTTGAATAGGTATAGGTTCTTGTGCCTGCATAGGCATGGTACTTAGGCCTACATCCACGGAACCTGACTATATGAGAAGCGGATACGAAATAATCGTAGTATCCGTCCTGCTATCTCTTGGAGGATATGAAGATCCTCCCTCATCATGGACATCATATTCCAAAAACTTAGCCATCTGTGATTTTACTGTTCCGGTCCCTTCTTCTTTATAGTAAAATCTATAGCCTTTAGAGTGGTTAGGATAACTTACGAAATAACAATGAGTAGAACGAGGTTGCAATTTGCTCTTATAAGGATTATATAACCTTACCTCAGCAGGGCAGCCTTATACATTAATGTGTGCAAGGCTTGACTTTCATCCTTTCCAAAGTTCAAAAAGTCTCTTAGATACTGACTTACTTGGGACTCTATTCAAGATATACATGTCGTTTTGATGGGTTCGCCCCAAAGGTATTCGGGTAGGTTAGTTCTACTCTGCATTGATCTCATCATATCCTTTAAGGTGCAATTGCGTCTTTCGACCATACCATTTTGCTCAGGACTGCTTAGCACAGTGAACTATACCACAATTCTAACTGATTGCAAATACCTAGCAAACGGACCCTTTTTTTGTCCTGCTCTATGTTTGCCATAGGATTCCCCTTTCATGTCATATTTGACAATCTTTATCAATTTTCCCAACTAGTTTGCAACCTCAGTCTTAAAGATCTTGAACTTATCAAGAACTTCATAATTTTCCTTAAGCAAGAATACATAACCATAGTGGAAATAATCATCTATAAACGTCAGAAGTATCTAGCATGGCATAACGTGACTGAATAGGGACCACTAACGCCTATATGTATGAGGTCCAATAAACGAGAAGAACGAGTTGACCTTTTTTTCTTTATCTTGGTCAACTTACCCCTACAACAATCAATACCTGTTTCCAGATCATTGAAGTCTAGAGTTGGGAGAATGTTATCCTTTATTAATCTCTCTACCCTCTCCTTAGAAATGTGGCTAAGAAGTTTATGCCACAAAAATGTACGATGTTTCTTTTATGAAGGCTCTCTTTCGAGTAACAAGTTCGGCAACATAAGAAGAGGCACACATTTCATTAGGAGTAAGACACATTCCATACAGTCTACAAGACAAGAAGGCAGTTTCGATATGTCTTGTATTGATAGAAATATTTGCAACTGAAGTATTAAATACAAAATGATAACCTTCTTTATCCAAAACTGATACAGAATCAAGTTTTGTCTAAAAGATAGTATATAAAATGTGTCTCGTAAAACTAGTACAAACCCCAACTGATACAGAGATCAAGTTCCGTCTAAAAGATAGTATATAAAATGTGTCTCATAAAACTAGTACAAACCCCATATCGAGGTTCAAACCTACATCTTCTATATACAAAATATCCACCTCCTCCTTGTTGTCGACCATCAGTTTCTCCTCTCTTTTAGTCGGCCTTCTCCTAGACTTGAACCCCTGCATTGTAGAAGCAACATGGTTAGAGGCTCCACTATCTAACCACCAAGAACTTGATGTGGTTATAGCTACATTGGATTCATGAATCATATAGGCTGAGAAGTTACCTGACAGTTCCTGCTTAACCTTCCACAGCTTGTACTTCTCACAATCAACCTTCCTATGCTCCTTCTTCTTACAGAAGAAGTACCTCATACCTTTTAGGTCATGTAGCCCCTTTGCAATGCTGGACAGTCCAGTTTGAATTTTTGGAGAGACTTTGAGTTTCTTACCCTTGCCCTTAGGCTGTTGGGGCTTAGTCTTCCCTTTACCTTTGGCAGTTGCAAACATAGTTGCATGAGAAGAACTCTTAACCTTCTCCTTCGCCGCAGCACACCGGGAAATCAAGACATTGATGTCCCAGGCCTCATCCTGAGAGATGTAGGAGGTAGCCAACATCTCAAACTCTCGAGGGAGAGTATTTAGTGCCTGATGCACTATTAGATTATCAAGAATTGGTACATCAAGTGCCTTCAACCTAGTCTGAAGGTGAACCATCCTGATAATGTACTCTCGAATGCCTCTTTCTCTTGTATACTTCATGGAGAATAGCTCTTTAATTAAAGTGCTCTGCTCCACATGAGAAGACACCTTGTATCTCTGGGAAATGTCATCTATAAACTCCTTCGCTATGATCGTATCCGGTAATCCATTCAGGAGATGATCTGGGATCGACCTCTTGATGGTCAAATAGCACATCCTATTTGACCGCTTCCAGATCGCCATAGCTGCTTTATCAGCTTCTGAGCTAATATCAGTAACTGGAGAAGGTCTCTCGATGTGCATCGTCATACTAACGTCAACCATCTCCAGTGCAAACTCCACATCCTTCTTCCACTTCTTGAAATTGAAACCATTTAAGGTCTCAATTGTAACTACATTGTTGTTTACAGAAAAGGTACTACATGATAGAAAAGACAATGTAAACATCAGTTTAAATGCAGGACAACAACGATAACAGTATCTATACAGAGAATCCGATCGCACGTATTATGAAACACATGTGGGCTGAATACATAATATATGCAATTAGGTCTCCATATAAAAGCGATTAGAGTACAAACCATAAATTCTCATTACACTACCAATTGTGGGTGAATAGATCCTTTAAGTAACGATTTTCCTCCATCTATTGCCTTTATTTACATCTCAAAATCTCATAGAAGGTCAACACTTGTGGGCAGAATAACCAAGCATGAGACCACCAGAGACATCCCCCAACATGTATGCGGTACAATCTAAATACTGATTTGAAAGGTCATTATGGTGACTACAATCTTACCAATACTCAAAAAGACCACAAACATAAGGGATACATCTTTATGTTATCCTCACATTCTATATGGGCATAATGTATGTGAAAATCGATCATAACAGAAAAAACTAGATTCACAATCGAATAATCACATACTAATACTGAAAATATTGTCTTTAAACTTTATTTGAGACTTTTATTTAAAAATTCTCAATGAGAGTGAACATTGTACTTTCTCGAATACCACACAAGACACGAAACCTTAAATGTCTCTCTTATGTGTAGTTTGGAGCACGAAAATACACTCAAAATAAGCTTATAAAAGCTTTAAAACCTTTTATGGAATCTAATTACCAATGTAATAATCAAGAAAATT
This sequence comes from Erythroxylum macrophyllum, assembly GCA_027564415.1. Classification (NCBI taxonomy): domain Eukaryota; kingdom Viridiplantae; phylum Streptophyta; class Magnoliopsida; order Malpighiales; family Erythroxylaceae; genus Erythroxylum; species Erythroxylum macrophyllum. Next base: position 4,396 of record JAOQMK010243056.1, read on the forward strand.
TGAAAAAGCATTTTAAAATTTCCCCTAACCCGAAAACTGACCCAAAAGGACCCGAGGCATCCTTACGAGAATTCTAAAATTTTCTTTTTAAATATTTTTTAAGGTGTGACGTCAGTATGATGTCAGCATCACTGTAATGCAGCACTATGCATTGATGTCAGCTGATGACACCTTGCGCGTGGCCACGGGGTGAGCGTGCGTTGCACCCACGTCGGTCCAAGCGCGGCAGATGCATCTGACTCGTGTCCTGCACGTGCCACCCATGTGTATACAGGCTTGTACTATATAATGCGTACGCTGCACGTGCCGACACGTGTCCTCATCTCGTCCGTCCAGGTGTTGGGACAGGGGTGGGCTCGTGTATCGCACGCTCTAGCCTGTCCTGCGCTTGCAAGGTGTCAAGCCGCATGAGGCACTTGTGTTACATGCACGACACGCTTCCGTCAACCCGTGGAGCCACGTGGTTGGACGCAGTTGGTGCGTGCGCACTAACCTTAACCGCCCACTAGCGGTACTATAGCACTATCGGGTGCGTGCAATGCACACGCTTGATGGTGCTATCACCCTCTGATGGGGAGGGCGATTTTTAGTGATCCCGGAACCTAGTTTTCGTCCTTTTTGGTTGATTTTTGACTCATTTTTCATAGCTAGTTTTATATATACCACTTTTACGTAATCATATACCAAAAAAAACTGAAAAAAGAATAAAAAACTGATGAAAACTATAATGAATTAAAACCAAAAAACCTTTGCTTCCAGCAACTCGATCACATAACCGCTCTGATATCACATGTAATACGTATGATAGACCTTATTATGTATCCCAGATCGCTTATAAAAGGGTTAAAAATGAAAGAAATATGAAATACCTAATTTGAGTTCCATCTAATTTTCTAAAACAGTTTTCAAGGCCAAAACAAGCTCCAAACTCTTAGGACCTTCACGGAATACTTTCATGGACACGCAGTTAACGCTTTTCTACAATTTTCTTATGACGTAAGTACTTTTAACGAGTTAGAAAATCTGTATGATTACGACTTATATACGCAATTGCAGAAAACCTTAACCTTTATATATAACTTCCATATCGGGTTGCCCTATCACAAGCTCGATATGGATTCAAACACACTAATCGGGATCCATTTTCTTCCCGAAATTTGACTATTAATTTAGATTATTTATTAAGCCACTTTATTACCTTTGTCTAGAATAATTACATAACTTAACCAATAAATTATTGAAAAACTGAAAAATATAATTAATAATTGTCCAATATTATAAGGAAAGACAAAATTATCCAACATCTTCTATTCTTTGTATCTAGCTAATGCCCACCATCATACAAGGATGTATCACAAATAAGAAAGACAACAAAGAGTCAACCTAGCCACTGTTGAGCACGACGATCCCCACTTCCACCAACGGAATGCCGAACGCTGATTTTCTCACCAGCATATTTTTCTTGAAGCCATTCAAAAGCAGTCACATCAAGCTTCCCATGAATTGACTTCCCTTGTTTTCTGCGAGTTTGCTGTTCTCGTATGGAAGCCCAAAGTTTCTCAATGGCATCCCTTTGCCGAGAAGTGAATCTTGAAACATTGTCAGATGCATGCTTTACCAAAATATCTATAGTTGTTTGACACCTGAAAAAAAAGAGCAAAAACAATTCTGTCAGAAGTAACAAATATGTATCCTGCTGCATATGCTAACATAAAATTCATCACATTCTGTGTCAATCAACATAAGGGTGAAGACTTCTACCATGGAGTTCTATAACGATTTGCTGCAATCTCTAAACAACTAATCAAGGCTTCCCTCTGAGACGTCAGAAATCTCCTAGTTTCTTCCTCATCATCCTTCCTAATCCTGGCAGCTGTACCTTTCTTTGCCTTTGCCCTTTCATCTTTCTTCACTGTGCTTGGAATGAAGGCATCAAGGCCAAAGGGATCAGACTCATCCTTCTTATTGTTGTCTGCTGTAACATCTGAATATGTGACCCCTTTCTTGCATTCGTTATCAGTTGATACTCTCTCATCGTTTAGTGCTGCAGCTTCTTCAATGTCATCATCCTCGGTAGCAACAGGAAGATCAGAAATAGCCTCCTTTACTTGTCCAGCTGTCTTTGAAAACTAGATGAAGGTCCATAAAACCATAAAGATTAAAAGAAAATTCAAAGAAGAGAAATTCAAAGTTCATGTCATCATGTAAACAAGCCTCTAGCTCAAGATGAATATTTAAACATCATAAAAGAATAAAAGAAAGAAAGAAGAGAACAAATACACAAGATCACTAATTCTAGACCTATGTTTTACTTGAATATGAGCCAAAGGCCAGTAAAACTCAGGTTCCAGAATTGCTAAAGAAATTTAATATAGCATAGACAACAATGTAGAAGTATTATAATCCACAAATGACCAAACAAAGTATGAATAAGTGTGAGGACCATAATAAGATACCACACAGTTGATTCAATTATGTGAATATTGATGCATAGTCCTACAAATTCTGAATTAACATTTGCAACTCGAACGTTATAAGATCAATGATTCATGCATGATTTTGAAATATAATGTCACATAGATGAATGCAATATTAAAGGTCATATTCAAATGGGCAACCAAACAGTCAAACTTACCATTACCAAAGCATATATGAATCAAAGAACTTGTTACAAAAGTTTATGCATCTAAAATTGAAATAATAGCAAACTTGCAAGATAATTTATAAAAATTTGAATCAACAATCATCTTTGCTTGCTCTCTACAGAGGTAAAGTGCATACCACAAAGCTGTCATCAGTAAATAGGTCATTTCCCATCACTGCCCTAATTGTCCATGCAGCAAGTAGATGCTTCTGCTTTATACTGAGGAACTACAAGAAGAAACAGAATAAGATAGGGCACCAAAGTCTTCAGAGAATTTTTTTCCACTATCTCTAAATTTGACATAGCAGATTGATGATATACCATGCACTTACCTCAGCTGCATCTTGTGCTGCTGAGAATAGAGCACGATAATCTGCCCTCCGAGAAGGCTCTGTACAAGAAGTCGTTGAGGACATTGCAGCTTCAAGTATGGCAATGAAGTTGTCACTGGTTGCTGGCTTCACACTCCCAGCTTGAATTAACTGTATAGTGAGCTTACAAGCCTTGGCAAACTTTGTTGGGTTCTTGATATGTGATGCTATCTTCTGCATGGCCTCTATAACTTGTGCCTCCGAGGCATCAGTTGTTGTTTTAAACCTCAACCGCTTTCCTGATGCAGTGTCCTTTTCAGAAGTAGCGCCTAAGAAGCAGGATAAACAATTCATCTTCTGTTAGAAGGAAGAAAACTTCAATTTGCAATACAAATAAATAACTAACAAAACCAAAACAAAACATTAACAACTTGAATGGTTTCCAATCGAGTAATTTTGATCATAAAAGCATATCACTAAGTAATGTTGTTTCTATCTAACCCACCTACAGCCATAAGCATTTAGCCTAATCTTTTGAAGTTCTGAGTTCTTTTCACCTGCAATTTCAGTTCATAAATAACTCTCTATTCAGCCACTCAAAGCAGCCAACTAACTTCACAGCCTTAGCTGGTTCCATCAAAAATATATTTAAAAAAATGAACAGAACATAATTAAATGGCCAATGAAACTCGTTTGACGATCGGAATGAGAAACCTTACTAAGTTAAAAGTGGTAAAAAAAACGTTCGAGGTTCATTCAGGAAAAAAGAAAAATAAAAATCCACCCAGCTACATAAGAAAAAAAAGCCAGCACCTTGCAAGTTCCTTTTATCTTTTCCCCTCATCTTACCAAACAAGTAACAGAGCTAACAGCTGAAAAAATAACAAACTGGTAAAAAAAATTAAAACTTTACGATAACCTCAAAGCCGCATTGAAGCAAATTATCAACTTGACATCGAAAAAGTAACTTCCTTGCCACCACTATAAGGTAAGCTCTAATACGCCCAACTTTCACCTCCTAAAGATTACGGAAAAAGAAAATGAAACCCAGAAACCAATACAATAAAGAGCCTAAAGTAACCCAGAAATAAGATTTTAAAAGACTGCAGGTACCAACATCAAATAACCTAGGGTTTTCAAACGGTGCTACCTTTTTCTGGGTTTGGCGAGATAGACTCTGGAAGCTTAGGACGCTTAAGGGCACTTTTCAAAATTGGTTTTGGAGCCACCGGAACTTCGCTTATGGTCGTAGTCATTAATATTGTTTCTTCCAAGGACTGATTTGGTTGTTGTTGATGTTTAATCTGTTCATGGGATGGTGGTGGCAAGCCTTCAAATAAATTATCCCCCATTTTTTTCTCGACCGGAAACTATGATTATCAACTAAACTCAGCCTCCGGATTGATCAAATTCATTCGGTATCTTCAAAGTTTAGGTTCTGGACATCCACAGGAAGAAGAAGACGTTTCCCCACTGCGATGACCTACGAACATGAACTGAGTTCTATAATACAAGCGATCTCCTTTATTTTCTTAAAAGGGGTAAAACTCGGCTTTCATCTACTCAACCGAAAACGACCGAGGATTTTATTCAACCAAAACTAATGTAAAACTATCTGAACACATGTATAAACCATGCGTCACAAGAAAAAAAAATTAAAAATTAATAAAAACCAGAAGAATCGTAAGTATCCGATAACTTACAGCCCATTTGGAAACTTTCGATCGAATTCATTAACGAATTGAATTCAATTATATAAATAAAAGTGAAATTTAATTTAATTTATATTGTTTGAAATAAATCCAGTAATATTAGAATTGAATTCAATTACACTGTTTAGAACAAATCTAGTAATATTAGAATTGAATTCAATTACACTGTTTGGAATAAAACCAGTAATATTATAATTGAATTCAATTACACTGCTTGAAACAAATCCAATAATATTATAATTAAATTCAATTATTTCATATGACACATTTATCCCTCACTAAAAAATAATGTTATCAACTAATAAACATTCACACTTACATAGAACAACTTATAAACATCAATTTCATTCATAAAAAAAGTTTATTATTAAAATAAAAAGAAAAAATTGATTGCAAATAGTATCAGGCTAGACCGAGTTATGAAGATAATAGAAAAATATTATAATTTAGAAGCTACAATGCATGAACGAGCAGTAGTTCTTTTGCGTTGATAACTACAAGGCACTATCAAAATTTGATATTTTACTCCAAATTACATATAATATCATAACAAGTTTTAACATGTCTTACTGTGATAAGGATACATAAGATCGTTACATCAGAAAGCTAAATAAAAAACAGTCATACTTGCATAGAACAAGTTACATCATCCATAAAGTTCCACACTTAAATAGAGCAAGCTATAAAAACTTAATATCAGCCCATCTGTGTAGACAACCAATCTAAACGTAGTTCAATTGGATATGCAAAAAACATACCAATAAAGTTAGGATGCTGTACAAGCCAAGTAACTGCATCCAAGAAAGCACGCCCTTCCAATCCTAATTCTTTCATTGCGTCAAATATTTCCTCCTCTCTTCTAACACGAGGGTTTATGGCTACAATAGCTTGTGCAATTTATTTCATTGCATTAGACATAATTTGTGATTCCAACATAATTTGATCATCCACTCATGCTTTTCTTTTCTTACGTGTAGGATGGTTTTGACACTGAAGGTGTTGATGATGAGAGAGCTTGAGTTGTTGGTGTTGCTGGAGTACTCTCGCTTCCAAATGGATACAAACTCTCTAAATGAACCTCATTATTTGCTTGCATATTATCAATATCCTCAATATTCATATCACACATTTCCTTTTCCCATCTTTAAACCTTCTCCTTTGCACTTTCAGCTTCAGATCCAGTGGTTCTATCTTTCTCATAGATCTCGCAAACAAGGTCCAAATTAGGTAAAGACTTCCCTCGAATATGCTTCACCTTTTCGTTAACCTATCAATCAAAATACGATAAACTATGTCAACAAACTTCATGCATATAAAATAATACAAATAAAAAAATTTGAACTATATATGTATTAAATAAAATACCTGTATCAGGCTTTGCCACACCTCTGGAACCACTTCAAATGTCTTGGCAACGTCATTCCATCCAATTCCACTTTTGTCATCAAGAAATATTGCCAAATGCATTTCTTCCCTTAAAGTTCTCAATCGATTTACAATTTTGCTCTGATTAATCTTAACCTCAAACTTTTCATTAATTTCCTTTATCACCTCTTTATATGCACCAGCACTAAAATATCTATCCTCCTTTTGGCCTTTATTTTTTTGCTCCTTAATAACTTGAAGCATGCACCTATCCATTTCATAATTCCACCTAAAATATCCATTAGCTTTTTTTTCATCATAATTCACCTCTACGTCCATCTTCACCTATTTTTTCCAAACACAATTCAACACAAGTCATCTTATATTGTTATTAACTCTTATTTTTCTCAACAACATAAACAAGCATAAAATTGTTAAAGATAATTACATTCAAATGACAAACAATCATGTTTACAAGTGGCGATAACAAAAAGAGACCAAAAACATAAACAAAGTTACATCATATAGTAATGACAAAAATTTCAACAAATCAATGTTGACAAATGTAATCATGCCATATATGCGCAGCGATAGTGTTTCTTATTATTTCTCCTATTCTACCATCTTCATTCCTAGCAATTCCTCCAAAGACATTATCATCCTCATGATCACT
>JAOQMK010243064.1:0-11098 GCA_027564415.1 Erythroxylum macrophyllum
AAATTTTTTAGACAAAGTTACCCCTATGTTTTTATCGTATGGGCAAAGATAACCGAGGGGTAATTTTGTCTAAAAAATTTTAAATGGGCAATTTGAATGAAATTGGAAAAATTAGGGGCTAGATTGATCGAATTAAAAACATAGGGGCTAATTTGAATACTCCCCTATAACACAGGGGCTATTTTGTACTATTTGCCCATATCCTTCCTCCTAGAAAAATATGACATCCCATTAATAAATTAATGATTTTAATTACTCTACTTTAACGATCTACAACAGTTCGTGTGAACTTGAGCAAAACATTCATTAGCCACCTTATCCAATTTTTGTTTCTATCAAGGGAAATGTTTTTTATTAGAACTAAGAGGATTACATGACTTAAAAATCGATTCCTACGTAATTACGAGTGGCAGTGCATAACGCATATCATGGTGTACAGCTTAACAGTGTACGATTTTACTTTATTTTAAGTTGAGCACTATTCGTTGCTTAGTCCCTTCTCAACCTCAATTTAGCTCTGTCAATGTCCATCGAGTAATTAATGGCTCGAAAGGTAAGGGACATAAATCATGACTACCGAAGTAGACAACTTTTTGTTTAGTTGAAGCATGTGAAGCTTCTTTATAACAAAGTACATTAATATAGATCTAACTCTAGATATGAGTTTAGCGGTCAAATGATCCCCTTAACTTTTGTCCCACAGAAAAGATAAGCACCTGCGCCTATATATACGGAAACAGTTGTTCACACCGCACCAATGAATCAAACGCACATTAAAGAAAAAAGAGGTCATAACAATGGATTCAGGTATTTGGTTACTGAAGTCAATCTTCATTCATCTTATTTTGTTTACGAAAATGGCCAACTCAGAGGATGCTTATGTTAATCTGCAAAAGTTGGAAGTGCCTCTTCCCTCCAATTGTGGCAGTTCTGCTTGCAGGTCTCCACAAACGCCAGTGTTTCCAAAGCGGCCACATCATAAACATTTTTTAAAGCCACCATGTTCTCCAAAACCCTTTCTTCGTCCTCCAAGTTCAAAGCCACCAGGCCCTTTTTATCACCATCCCAGTCCATCTAAATCCTCACCTCCAAAATCACCTTGTTTAAATCCTCCAAATCCCTTTGTAATGTCACCACCTCCACCTGGGACAACTAATCCTCCAGCCGGATGTCCAGTTCTTGGATCTCCACCTCCACCACCCGTGCCAATTGTGTGTCCTCCAACCTCGAGTCCATTTACACCATCATTACCTCAACCACCGCCGCAAAACCTATTCCCACCACCTCCATCACCTTGCCCGGAGAAAAGTCCTCCATTCGCTCCACCCTTCCCTAAAGTTAATCCTCCAATAGCTCCATGTCCTTGCTCACCGTCAGCACCAACACTGGAACTTCCACCAGATTCGCCACCCTCTCTGGAAGTCAATTCTCCAAGAGCTCCGACTGCATTTGATCCGAACTCAACACCAACACCGGTAGTATCATCACCGTCTTCAGTTTGAAGATATTTAATTACTTCCACCAAGTTGCCACCATTCAATTTCAGCTTGCTTTCAAATATGTAATATCAACATAATAAGGCGGACGAAAACTTGTGTGGTTCACTGAGCATGAAATTTGTATGTTAAATTTCAAATATGCAATCTATATATTAATTATAGTAGGCTAGTGATTTTAGTAAATGCAATATGAACAAGCTTTTCAAATGAATAATTGAATCTGGAACGAATTTCATTGAACATATAATGGAGTAATGATATACACATAATTATTTTTTAATGTATTACTATGTCTGCCTTTATCTACAGATTAGCCATTTGATATTGAGTTAAAATGCAAAAAAGTGAATACTTGCGACTTCGTTCGTATTTGATTATATTATTATTATTCTGACACATTAAATTATGAATTGGCACCTTCGTGCTTCTAACATTGCTTAACTTGGAACACTTTAGTACCCAATGATCCTTTCAACATATATATTTTATTCTAAATAAGGAGGTCTAGTGAGTTGGTTGACCAGTGTGACCACTATTTCAGTAACTATGAAATACGGACATAAATTAAGTAGTGGAGTTTATTTCGACAAGCAAGGATAGTATTATGTCCACAGAGCATGACTAGATAAGGAAATAAAAGCTAATAACATCAAAGTTTGACCACTAGAGTTTCTTTCTTTTTTTATTTTTATTTAAGGCGGTCGACATTCCCCATCTGAACCAATTAATATTGCTCATTACCAAGTCAATAACTTCGACACCACCACTTCAGTTACACAAGCAGCAATTGTGATAAGATGTTCAAACAAATATAGTAATTCTGGTCGTGGACGGTGGCACAAGTTTGCTCGTAAATATCACAAGACTAAATTAGAGGTTTGTTTGACTATTATATTCCAGTTCCTTCTAAAGATTGTGTTAGTTTATACCCTTGCCGCCAATCAATTGGATGCAAATCAATATATGACATTGTTTTGAATTAATGAAAATGCTTTATTTATCTTTATGTATTAATTTAATTAATATTTTATGTTTTAATACTAAAGATAAAATCCTTATGATAATTACTGTGCAATGGAAATTATGATGAGATCATAATTATGAGATTCAATTTATACTTATGTGTTATTTCTGAATGTTCCTAGTTGTAGTTTCATCAAGACTAGATATTGTTAAAACAGTAAAACTAGCACATATTATGTTTCTTTCTTATGAAGAAAGTAATTGATCTCATAAATTAAAGTATAAGAATACTTAAACTAATATGTAGGTGATTATTAGATAATAAGTCACTGAACTGACAGGATTATGAAAATTTTGGATGGAATATTACTTATGTATCTTTAGATTATCTCATAATGATGGTTGTATAATTGATCCTCAGACTTGAGATTACCAAGGTATTTAGTGTAAGAATTAGTATTGTGTTTTGATGCTACTTATGAATCGTCCTAGGATAATTCAATCGGTAGTAATTGGATATAGAAGGAACCACATTTAGATAGTTGAGTAAGTCAATATAAGACTCGTAACTCTAAAGCAATTAGAGAAAATATTTTACTGTTCTTGATTAGTAATGATTTATCGAATTCTCTGGTCAGAGTAAATTGATATTTGAAAAGCAGTTTTGCAAATTTCAATAATAAATCAATTACTAATTAGCAAGAACGAACATGATTGGATGATAAGAGTGGACATTGTATATATACTCTATCCAGTTAGAATATTGAATGATGAAAGGATTAAATTATACATTATAGCCATGCATGCACAGGTTAAGTCAATTACTTTGACATTTCTGATATTTGGGTAATCATCATACGTTGATAAACGTCAACCATGATTTATGATTATGAATTATTTAATTGGAGAATTAAAGATAAATTAAAAGAAGTTTTAATTTATTCAATTCTAATTGTGAATTAGAATTATAATTTATAATCATTGCTAATCTATTAGGAACCTAATAGATCACACATTAAAGAGTAATTTGTGAAAGAAAAATCAATTTAATTAAGTTGGACTTAATTATAAAGTTTGAGAAACTTTGATAATCAAATATGAGATATTTGATTTTATTAAAATTAAATTAATTTGATTTTGATTTTGATTTTAATTTTAATTATAATTATAATTAAAGAGATTTAATTTTAATAATAGACTTTTATAACTTTACTATTTAAAGGGAAAAGCTTTTCAGAAGCTAGCACTTTTTGGTCTTCTTTCTCTCAAATCAGTTTAAGAATTGCTCTGTGGATACCATCAGAGGTTGGACACTTAAACTGCTCGTGATTAATCAATCGGAAAATTTTTTAAAGATTTTTCAACAGAAAAGCAAACAAGGTACGATTTCTAAATCATTTTATTTTTTATTTAAGTTTATTCAATTATTGGGATTTGCTCGGAATCTGTCAAAATTTTTGTTTTCCGTTGTGCCCGTGATTCGATTATGATCGGATTCCAACAGTGATATTAGAGCCTCCTTTAATTGTTAATCTTGAATTAGAGGCTTGATTATTGTTGATTTGTTAAAAAATTAAAGTTTTTACGAATTTTTGTCTGTTCTATAAATTGTTGTGTTCTGACCATCTATGCATTACAATTGTTGTACTTCATATGGGACAATTAATTTCTTAAAAATTTATACCCTTGAGAGCATATGTGCTGCTTATACGATAGTTCTGAAAATTGTTTTTTGTGTACCTTGCATTTTGAGTTCTAGATATTGATTGAGTTATGCGTCGAAATCCCTATTTTTCTACCGCCCTTATTATTTGGATTTGAAAATTTTTTCTGGGTTAACAGCCTTGTATTGTGCTTCTTCGTGTTTATTTTTCTGCCCATTATTGCGTTCACTCATGCATGATTCCTTCAGTCACGAATCAGTGTGTTCCCTTGTTTTGGGTTTGAAATTTTATGTGTTTCTGCCTTATGTTTATCGAATCATCACCCAACTATGGTGAAAAACGACCGGGTCGCCAGCAACGCCCATGGTTGGCGTCACTAGCAACGCCAGTGGGTTGCTAAGGGCGCCAATCATTGCTAAGGCGATTAAACACCCATAGTTGACGCGAGTCAGACGAGGCAACGATGGAGACCAGTTGACGGCAGGAAGTAGCGTGCAGAAGTTGGACAATCCAAACAAGCCGGTGGTGTGAAGTAGAAACGTGGGTTGGTGGGTTACGACATGGGTATTGGTTGAGGCAGAAGTGGGAGGGAGCGGTTGCAGAAGAAGATGGGAGACGCATTTCTACAGTAATGTTCTCTCTTCTGCCGCCCTCTCACGCCCTTTAGGGTTTTTGGTCCAAGCTACTGTACACTAAACCTTCAACCATAACGTTTGCATTCTTGAGAAGAGTCATCACAGACGTTGTCTAGCGCGTGCATTGCACTCGCCAGTCAACCGACCTTTCCCCGCATGTCATCATTTGGCGTGCTCAGTGCACATGCCAGACACCCTCCCAACCCTCTTTTATGTCTTTTAAATGTTTTAAATCTTTCATTTAATTAATTTAATAGAGATTAAATTAATTTATACTCCTAATCAAATTGAAAAGTGTTTTACTAATTTTGAAGATTTGTTTTCAAAATGGAATTTTACTAAGAAAGGTTTTGGAATTTAATTTAATTTTTTAAGAGTTAAATTATTAAATTAAATTTATTATCAAATCGATAATTAGAATCAAACATAATTTTTAAATAATTTCTTATCAAGCAAAAGTTTTAAAAAATTTCTTTTATAGTTGGATTATGTTTGAAATTATAAATATAATCAGATTATATTTTTTATGAAATTGGAATTTTTTGAAATTTTAAATCCCTCAATAAAATATTAAGTACACGTTATAAACGTGAAATTTGTCTTCCATTATTTGAGAATAAAACCATAATTCTACTTATTGTTTGGCTTTTTGAGTAAACTCAAGGTCACTTTAACCCGGATATGTTTTATCTTAAATTAATGTATTTTACTTAACTAAAATTGTATAATTTGGATTAGTAAACTCATGATCATATAAATTTAGAGACAAGGTTATGAATAATATATTTGATATATTTTTGGCAAAAGTTATGTAACATCCCATTACTTGTGGGAAGTTTAGAATGGTAAATGTGAGTGATTAATGAGAGTTAGAGATGCATTTCCATGTTCATGCATAATATGTCATACATATACATATAAATAGTGAAGTTGATGCACATGAAAAATAATTGTACATGCATTCATGAATAATTTCGAGTGTAATTGGATTGAGTTGTGAGTTCTAGGAGTTTTGAGAATTTTAAATTTATTGTTAGTGGAAACTCTATTGGTTGGTAAGAATATGGTAATTGTGAATTTTGGTGAATTTAGGAATAAATTTTGGGAAAAATCATATAAAATAGGAAAAAGAAATCAAAAGAAGATTTGGAGATAGTTGGATTGGAAAGATGAAAGTTAGGGGAGTTAGTTTCAAAAGAAATTAAGTTAGAGCTTAGGTAGTAGGAAAGTGACAAGTGTCACTTAGGCTTTTTGTACCTTTGCTAGAAGTAGGTTACTGTTCTTTGAGAGTTGAAAGGTGATGTGATATGTCTAAGTTCCTTCTTCATCATCATCTTCTTCAAATTTTCTTCCCATACACAGAGTTTTCCATCAAACACCTTCTAAGAGATTTCTATGCTTTTCCTTTCCTAGACCAAATCCACTTTGCCATTTGTTTCCTCTACCCTAAGAATAACCAGAAGCTGGTCATTGTACTCAGTGAAGTACGTAAATTGTGTGGAGTTTAGGGCTTAAAGATTTTGAAGTTTTCAGCAGGTAAGTAGTGAATAAATCCTTTAGAGTTGGAGATTTATGAAATAAATTTGATAAGTTACTGTCATCTGCATGGAAAATGGCATTTACGTGTTTGTTCATAAATACTGTGTTGTTTAGGATGAAAATTTTGGTTATAGTGTTAATTTAATGTTTTGAAAGATTGTTAGTGATTAGGTGCTGTAAAATATTGAAAATTTGGAAAATGTTCACTATGTATGCTTCAGTATTTTAGCCACAACGTTTTCTCTAGTTGTCCAAACGAGATGATTCTTGATTTGGATTAAATTAGAGATATATGGCTACATTTCGTATGATGACATCGAATTTTGCTTTTGTCCCTAAGAGTCTCAAATTTTCATGAAGTTGAGAACTGGGTGCAGGACGTTGGGAGTTGATTGTAAAATTCGTGTTTTGACTTTGGGAGAAAATCTTGATTAATCTAGATAGATTTTGGAAAAGTTGCCTTCTTGAGAGTTGTATATCTTTCTTTTATCTTTCCAACGGTATATCGTATGAAAATTTTGGACATTTGAGTCAAAAGTTATGATCTTTATAAGTGGACATGCTCTGGAGAGAAAAAGTAAGACATTGGAAAAGTAAGACGAAGCAAAGTGAGACGAAGCACAAGTAAGACAATACAAAAGTAAGACGAAGCAGAAGTAAGACGAAGCAAAAGTAAGATGAAGAAAAGTAAGACGAAGCAAAAGTAAGACGAAGCAAAAGTAAGACGAAGCAAAGTAAGACGATTGAGGACAAAAATAGATTGGATTCTTTTGGTCATAACTTCTTCTCTAGACACCCAAATGACTTGATTCTTAAACCATTGGACTCGTAAGACATTGACCTACATTGCTACCAAAAATCATAGCCATCTGAAATGAAGTGAGAAAGATTGAGTGAAAAAAATGGGATGGGTACAGTGAGTGTAATCTTAAATACTATGAACTGGTGGTATTCTACTGAACATATTTCACTATTTTTATGATATCTTGATCTGTAGAGCTCCAAATGAGATTATTTTTATTTTGTGGTAAACTAGAGACATGGGGCTACAAATGTTATGAAGAAATTGGAATCCAATTCAGTCTCTAAGATGTTTATATTCTAGATGAAAATTGTGCATAGTATACTGTTTGGACAAGAGAAGTCCAAAAATGTTTGAAGTATTTCTTTTGACTCACTGAACCAAATTGAGTGATTTTGGTATCAATGGAAAGATAAGAGGTATAGGGACACTTGTCTAGAAGAAAGTTTGACCTAATTATCTCATTTTCACCTTCTGATTGAATATGAATAGTAGACCCGAAAGGGGTGTTTTGGAGAAATTTGGAAGTAAGCTAGTGAGTAATGAATAATGATTTCAATAGTTCTAGTGAGGCATAAATCTAAGTATAAATCATGCTTAGATGAGTTTTGATATGAGATCGATTCTATGATGGAAATTTTCTAGGATTTCATGAACATGCATTGTACATAATTCATTTCATACATGTGCATTACTGAATACTTATGATTTTGCAAATTGTGATATTGTATATATTATTTCTTATAGAGGAGCAACTAGAATGTCAACCTCCGGACGTTGCCGGATCTTCCAGGATTTAGCTTCGGGAGCAGCTTGTGAGTAACCTAGATGGTCTCACTTAATTACTTGTTTGCCTAATTCATGTTTTAAATGATAAATGAATGTGCTTGATTGTGGATTCTGGATAGGAGGTCCGGTGAGTGTATAATATGGATGGAAATATTGAAGTGCTGATTGAATGTGAATGTGAAGACCTACATGCTTTATAATGTGCTTGATTGTGTTACAAGCATTCCATTCATGAATGCATAATCAGATAATGGTAGTTGTGACCAGAGCCAATTAGAGCTTAAAGCTCAACGAGTGAAACTGAGTCTCAAGCTCAAAAAAATTGATTCAGAGCCTTAGGCTCAACGATTAATAAGCCCTATATGGGACAGTTCAGGCACTCAGTCACAACAATGTAATAAGTGGAAAAGTGTCTTATGAGCATTTCATATGCATCTTGTTAAGTATGTTTGATTAAGTGAAATGCAAAATTGCTTATGCTTAACTGAAAATTTGTTCCTCATGTAAATGCAAAGTTGTGAAATAATTGTTTCGTGAATTGATGTGTTGCATGGATTGAGTGAACCATCGATAATGGTTACCTCATTGAGTTCGCAAAACTCACCAAAATTGCAACGTTGTCTTTTCAGGACCGAGAGACGACTCTAGCTACTGAGAGACTCTACCAGCCGTGTAATTTGTGATTGGCAAGAGAAGTCACGACTCAAAGGTCGGTCAGTTGGGATTTTTGGATGGCTTAGATAGATTTGATATATTTTCCTCTTTCATGTAGTACTTTTGTACTAGGTTATGTTGATGTACATGTAGTAAAGATTGAAAGACACAATGTAGACTTTTGATTTTGAGAAATGAAATGAGGAAAAGTTGGTTTAAAAAAAATATTGTGATTTTCTTATGATGCTTTATAAGTGAACAATGCTATGATGCCATAGATAGTGAATGTAGTGATCGAACGTAGCTCACCCTTATCATAGAATATGTACCGGAATGACCTCCGGGCGTCCCAGTATGTACCCTGCGGCAAGGGAGCGCTACAAGTTATCACCTAACAATTCTAGGAGTTAGACGAGATCTGCTTAAAAAGTTGTTTTCTATTTAATTTATTTTTAGTTGGATTGTTGAGCAAACTTGAGATCAATTAATTTTTAACTAGGATCCTAGCCCACTAAGAAATTATTTGATAATTTTTCTATATAATAGTGAGGGCTATTATTTTGAGGAAAATAGTGGGAGTAATTATATATTTCAAAAGTCCTTATTTTATTTAATTTTTGGATATAAACTAATATATGCTCGTTTTATTTTTTTCGGTTATTGAATTTGAAGATGAGTACCAACCTGACATTGAGGAGCATCATGGATGATAACAAGATGACTGGACCTAACTTTTCGGATTGGCTACGAAACTTAAGAATAGTTCATAGGCAAGAGAAGAAGTTGTACGTTCTTGAGACTCCTGCTCCATCAGAACCTTGTTCAGATGCAACTGATGAAGATTGGGAGAAATATTAGCGTTATATTGATGACGTTGAACAAGCTACATATATGATGTTAGCTTGCATATCTCCTGAACTTCAGAGGCAACATGAGAACATGGATGCATCTACTATGATACTGCATCTTAAAGAGTTATTTGGTGCACAAAGTAGGGTGGAGAGATATCAAATCTCCAAGGCACTATTTTAATGCAAGATGACAAAAGGATCTTTAGTCAACCTTTATGTGCTGAAGATGATTGCGTATATTGAAAAATTGGCCCAATTAGGTTTTGTTATGGATCACGAGTTAAGTGTTGATCTGGTGCTGCAGTCTCTGAGTTTGAGTTTTTCACAGTTCGTCATGAACTTCATCATGAATCAAAAGGACATGACATTGCCTGAACTGTTGAACATGCTTAAGACTGCAAAAGGGTACCTTAAGAAGGAACCCAGTTTTGTACTTGTTGCCAGTTCTTCTAAAAGCAAGAAAAAGGGTTTTAAGAAGAATAACAACAAGAAACAGAAGGCTTCTACTAATGTTGTAAAAGCCAAAGGAGGTGTCAAGAAGAAGAATATGACAAGGGCACATGTTTTCATTACGGAGTCAACGGACATTGGAAGAGGAACTGCCCATCTTATCTTGCTAGCCTGAAAGATAAAAAGCCTAAAGAAGTTGTTGGGGCTCGATCTCGGAACCAAACCCCAACCGAAAAAACGAAAAGTAAAAAATGAAAACGAAAGAACCTGAAGCGGAAACAAAGTGAAGATATCAAATCAAACCGAAACAGAAAACGGAAGCAAACGAATGAAGCGAAATCAAAGAATCGGACTTACAAAACGAAAGCAAATCGCTAAAGAACAAAAACTAAATTCCGACATCCGGGAAACGAAAATCTTAGAAACACGTCGCGTTGGAAATCCTAAGACTAAACCAATCCAAATTCGGTAAAAAAAAATTTCTTTTCCTTATTAATCATTCATTCCTTTCATCTTTTAATCAATCTTATACAAATCGAAACAATCTAATTTCCCATTTGGAAAATTCAACCATTCTCACTATCCTTTGCCATAATTTTCCATAATCTCAAATCACTAGATTGCTCTTAATCACGCATATCTTAATCGCATCTTTAAAACTCTTATTCTTTCTTTGCCATAAAAATTTCGGCAGCATAACGGCTATTTCATAAAACCCAAAAACCTGCAAAGGGTTTTTCAAACACACTTTTAATAATTCAAATCAAAACACACAATTCCTCAGACCTCCTGTCTGGAATCCCATCATCCACAAACACAATCCTATACCTAAAACACTTAATTAATCTCAATCACAAATCAGTATCCTCGGACCTCCCATCCGGAACCCATATTATAATCACATTCATATCTTAATCACATTCACATTCATATATACTAACCATAATTTACTTACATAATCCAATTCCATAATCATATACAAACTTATATCTCAAGTCCATACTCGAATTCAGAAAATATTTACATTCCGAAAAGAATACACAACAAACTTTAATGGCTTTCTAAGCCATAAACAATACCAAAGCCAAAATCCAAAATTTCACGAAATACAAAACATGCAAAAGTCGAACTGATGTCTTGACCGTCTTCCATCCGATCTCCTGCTCGAAAACCTAGAGATGGGGATGAAAGGGGGGTGAGCTAGACAGCTCGTGGATAACATATTTATAAATTGAAAAATAAGCAAAAATCA
>JAOQMK010243092.1:0-11092 GCA_027564415.1 Erythroxylum macrophyllum
AGTCAAGTCCTAAGCTCTTGGCAGGCAAGGATCTGGTGTAGAACTTGAAGCTAAAGGACTGTAATACAATTTAGGGTGTGGCATCATAGTTATAAATCACAATCATAGTATTCTCTCCACCCCTCCCCTAAATGAGACTACAAATCAATATAAAAGCTATTAGAGAAGCTGTTTAGGAATTGTACGAGCATGTTTGAGAGAACTTAGCCTAGCCTTATTTAAAGCATATTGACTATGAGAACACTTATCCCATATGGCTACAAAATTCCTGTCCAATTTGTTTTCTAGTGAAAATGGCCAATTGACCATTGAACACAATGCTAGATTCACAATACAATGTGGAGAAATAGCCTATTATAAAAACTTCAATAATTTCAAGCTCAGGTTGTCCCTAAATTCATTAATAGGCACAACCTTCCCCTCATATGCTTTGTTGCCCAGGAATTCAATACTTTCCTATATTGAAATGGAAAGACTATTTCATACTCAATTTTTGCACCGAACTCGAAGTTAGTATAGCTGAGTTGTCTAGAGTTACTCAGGAAAGTGGTGAGAATGCTAACATGTTCATCACACGATTCAAGAATATGAGAAGTTGATATTGGATTACACTCCTAGAGACTAAATATGTGAATTTGGCTTAAAGGAGTCTTGATATTAAATTATAAAAAAATTTCAAGGTTTTTCAAGGTATGAAATTTTGTGATTTCTACGAATTAACAAAAAATGTGTCAAAATATGAAGAACTTCTTAGGGAAGAAGAGCACCAGAATAAAAATTCAGTAGGTACTTATATTATGGAGATGAATTCTTACGATTTGACAGTGACCAAATTCAACATTCATGGAACCTATTTTTACCCCTCTCTAGAGCATAAATCTATTAAAATTAAAAGGAAAATGTAGGCTACAAGACCAAGCAGAGACTACTGAAAATACCATAATACATAAAAAAATGGATGAATTTGCATTGTGGGTTAAAAAGTTTGGTCCAAGATCGAATCAACAAGGGAATTATGTTGTTCATTGAAGCTGATCAAACTATGCTAATAGATGAAGACCCATTCCTACCAATTGCAACTATTAACGCCTCCAAGTTCAATTTACACTTATTGTTAGATGATAAAAAGAAGCTAAAGATTACGAAAGATCATTTAGCTTCATCATCAAATTCAATTATAAGTGTTTGTTCTTAACTATAATTTAAATACTAGGACTGAAAATTAGTAGATTCCCAAAATCCAACAGAAAGTAGAAATTTCAAAATAAAATCATCGAATAGAGTTCACCCATGTCTTAAGTAAAAATATGATCCTTAAATTCCAAGCTTTTAGTGCATGTAGCCTTAATTTATAGTACCATCACAAATGCCAACATTTTGGCTGTGGTAGCACTTAAGGCATCTCAAAAATCTGGTTCATTTAACTCAAACTAAAAAAAAGGCTTCAATGATAGAGATCTACTACTAGGATTGATAAAAGTAAGCCTTTACCATTGGAAAAACCAATCTAAAAAAAGTCATCCCTTCTCAGACTTGTCTCCTTTAAAGAGAGTACCATATACCTTAATAATAAGAAAGGACATGTATAAGTAGTTATTGAAAAGCGAAGGAAGACTAAAGAAAATCCTGGATGTCACAAAAAGTCATCTCTATCTAAGATTCAAGATGAGGATTCCAATAAATTCATGACGATTAGAGAAACTCCTATTCATGTACCATGTGATGTTTCTTCCACAAAAGTCCCTTCTTCAATTGTAAATCTTATGTGAAGAAGGTGGAATACCTTCCTACAAAAGGATAATGCAGAGTAACAATATTAGTAGTGGGACCAGGAATTCCAAAAATGGTGGTATTAGAAAAGCCAGCTAATATTATGATGCAATATATAGGACCTCTATATATTAAGGCCCACTTCAATGATAAACCAACTTCAAGCATTTTGGTCAGTAATGGGTCGATAGTGAACATTATGCCAACCAAAATGATGTAAGTTTTGGGAAAGATGATAGAGAATTGATCCTAAGTTTCTATTACTGCATTTATTGGAAAAACTACCAGAGCATGGGGAATTCTCCCTACAAATATCACGATGGGAGGAAAGTCTTCATTAACAACTTTCTTTATTGTTGACACACATGCCAGTTACCAAATCATATTAGGATGAGATTAGATATACTATAACTTATGTATTCCTTTGTCCCTTTATCAACTTCTACGTTTATTGAAAGGGAATGTAAATAGAAATTGTTTAGGCAGATTCGCATCCATTCTGCACTAAAGTTGACACCATATAGGCAAAATTCTATAAAGATCATGCAAAAATAGTACAAATTTGAAAACTATCCCATGATGAATGTCCTAACAAATGATAAAGAAAATATAAGGACTTAAGAAACACAGGCACGAACACGGACACGGACACGGGACACGACACGGACACAGGGACATACCAACTTCTAAAATTTGGTGGACACGGACACGGACACGGCATATATATATATATATTATAAAATTTAAAATTAAGAAAAAAATTCAGAATTCATAATATGATATATTGATTGATGTATTTCAAGACTTCCAACATCTTGATAGTTCATACATATTTGATACTTTATAAGCCCCTCTCAAAAAACATGGAACATATATTTTATGGAGCATATATTCCATTAAGCAATGTCCGAGCGGTCTCCAGACATGTCCAAGCTGTGTCCACCGTGTGTCAATGGATGTCCGACATGGACACGTGTCTGACACGCGGACACAGCTCCATTTTGCCGTGTTCGTGCAACATAGATAAGGACATAGTTAGAAAGTGTTAGTCCTTAATGACACTAAAAAGGTGGTGAATTGGGTGTTTACAAAGTTTAACAATTTTTCTAACCAGTGTACTCAATTAACAATAATCAATATAAATAAGGATGAGAAAATTGCTTAATATAAATTAATCAAACAATTAAGCAAAAAATTAAAAAGGACAAGGAAGTGAGAGTGCAAACCAATTTATAGTGGTTCGCCTAAATCCACTCTTAAGACTCTTCTTAAAATTCCACTATAATTCTTCTTTCAATGCGAAGAACATCCTTTGTACAATCTTTCCCGATAAAGGGGAACCTTTTTTACAATCTTCTTCCAAGGTGAAGAGGAACCTCAATACCACTTATATCACTCCCTAAGTATAATATTCAACACCCTAAAAATGAATTACAACTAAAAAATATCACTTATTTACTTGATAACACCAAAATGGCTCATTTAGACAAATGTGACACAATGATGCTTAAATGATTGAAAAAACTCTATAAATGTGTATATACAACATCCAAAATCTTCTTGATACTAAAAGTAATGAGAAAACACTTATTTATAGTATTTTGGAACCTAAAATAATTGTTGCATGTTGAGTAAGTTTTACAATTTATAAAACCCTCAATGTTCTGTAAGTGTGCGGGTCGTAAGTGTAGTAGTTGAGGTATTGATCCCATAAGGAATTCGTTAAATAGTTGAATCCTAACTTTTTCTAAGGTTGTAAAAACGTGATTTAAATGAAACAAAGATAAACAAAAAATTAAACAATCAAGTAGGGGTTGAATGAAAATTAAATTATGAAATTAACAAAAGTAAACCAAAATGGAGCACAACCATTTAACAATTGAGATATGCAATAAGACAAGATCAAAGAATTATGAGAAGGGGGATTTATCCTATCATCAAATACTAACATGATTACTTTTGAGTTAATTCAGTATCGGTCTTAGACTTTCAAAGGGTGGATTACACTCTCTTGAGTTATAATTATTAAACCCTATATCATAAACCCTAATTGAATTATGAAAATTTCAATCTCTCAATTAACAAAAAGCCCACACATCCAATTAGATCTTAAGCCCTCCAATAGACTATTGGGTCCTCACACGAGATCTTTCTTCGTATAAATTTCTGATTTGCGTGATCTTTTAGATTGTTTAACTCTCATTATCCAATCTAATCATTTTGCTTTTAGTTCACTCTCTCGATTTATTACCGAAGCATGCAAATGCAACAAATAATCATAATAATCAAAGAATTAACATTAAAAGAAATCACATTAGCATTAATTCAAGAACAAATCCTTAAAGGAGTTTAGAACATCATTAACAACATGTTCAACATTCTCAAACCCAAATCATACATCAAGATAGAGTAAAAAAACAAGAGAAAGTAGGAAAGAGCTTGAAATGGCTAGGTTGGAGTGGCTAGACAGCAGCTGTAGATGATCCTCTTTCCTTCTCTCCTTCTTATCTCTTCCTTGTGTTCTCTCTCAAAGTGGCAAATGGAGGCACGACAAAATTAGGGTTATTTGCCCTCTCTCTAGTCTTTTCTAATTAAGGTAAAAACTAGGTTTTACCCGAGCCCAAAAAGTCCAAAATAACCTCACAAAGTTGAGTTTAAAAAGTCGGTTTGCGTCTACTGTTGCAAACCCACAATCATGGCCCCTTAAAATTTGCTTCTGCCACAATCGTGGTCTAATGAATGGGTTTTTATCACGACCTGGATCCTCCACTAGGATTCCTCTCAATCTGTGACACCCAAATACCCCCTAGGAGGTTATGTGGATGCCACACAAGATAGTACAAACAAACTAAAATATTTTGCGGAAGCATAGCATTTAAAAACCTTCAATTGGAAGCAATTCAGAATAAACATACATCATATTATACACTGAACTTGAAACAAACTTGTTTCAAACCGAAAATCAGCCTGAAAATAGTTATTATAATTTACAACAATTCAAATTTATACATTTGAGATACAAGCCAACATAAAAGCAAAATACATGTTTTATCAAAACAACAACTCAGACTCTATTGGCCATTGCGGTTGACTTGTCCCAGTCCTTATAATCCTTGCTCTGAACCTATACGGTGCAATTCTACCGTGTTAAGCATATAGCTTAGTGAGTAATAACTAATCTACATTAAAACATTACTTTAACAATAAATCAGACATAATGCATTTCAGAACAGATTTTATAATTAACAGAATTGCATAACAGAATTTTATAATTAACAGAATTACATAACAGAAGAGGGTATAAACCCTTCAGAATCAGAACATAATTTAGTTTATGTCAGAATCAAACAGATATTAGAATACAAAATCAGATGACTGCTAAATCCATTTACAGAAGCGGGTAACGGGACTTATACAGAAGAGACTAAAGTCTCGACACCAAAATGTCACAAAAGAGACCGAAGTCTCGACACCGAAGTGTCATAGAAGAGACAGAAGTCTCAACACCGAAGTGTCAATAACAAAAGACACCGAAGTATCACAGAAGCAACTATAGACTCTTCTAGGCATGCCTATTTACCTACAACTAGGACTTAACAAATTCAAAAATAGAAATGTCTAAAATTCAATTCACATATCAATCAATGTTTTCATACCATGTATTCAAGCATATCACATTCTTACAGCTTTGCAAATCATTCAATGTTCCAAATCAATAGCAAACAAAACAGTCAAAGCAAAACCATCAAAAATTACTTAATGAATTACTTACAAAATTGACCATCTAAATTACTTACAAAAGCTCCCTTTTTGCTTATTGCCTCGAAATCCAGGCAATATCTGGAAGTGGTCGCTCTATGCATTCCTCTATAACATTTAATACAAACACATATCGCTATTGTGCATGATTATGAAATTATTTATGCACATTCATGTATACTGAATATGTGTGATGCATGTTCATGAAAAATTCCAGGTTTCTTATCCTTAATCTTGTCACATTATTAATCATGTGAAACTATACTAAATTTCTCAATCTAGATTTATTTCACAACTAACTTTCGGGGCGCCACTTTGCTCAATTATTCTCATTAGGAACGTGAGGTAATTTGATGACACTTCCTTGGGCTTGTAGAAGTTTGTTCTCCCAAGTCTTAAGTTTCTAATGATACTAAGATCATTCCATTTGGTTCTGTATATTGAAAGTTTTACTAAAAAGATCTCAGACTGTACTTAAGTTTCATCAGAATTCTTATCTCAACTTCAAATTAGATTATGAAATTCTTAGAGGTAGAATTAAAATTTAATCTCTTCAAAAAATTTGTAGCCTATGTTTATAGTTTAATGCAAATTAAGAATCATTCCATTCGGAGCTCTTCAGGACAAGATATAAGCAAAATACCAAAGTATATTCAGTAAAATATTCCAGTTCATACTATTCCAACATATTCCCTCACTTTGATTCCTTTCTCAACCGTGAAACATCATCAAACTTATTCACAGCACTAGAAACTTAAAATTTCACTTAACTTGCTTTTAGAAAAATTACCAACAGTGAGAGTGAAAAGCAATGTTCCGTGTTGAGGAAAAACCATGCAAAACCGAAGAACAAACAATGAGCTTCATCTTTCTCAGCTTGTGATTATGTGTTTAATTAACTCATTGAGACATGGCTCCATTGCATGTGAGCCATTTTTCATAAATAAAGAAGTGCTACATGTCCAAATTCCATTGGTCTATTTTTCTTAACATTCCAAACTTTCCAGAAAAATTTCCAAAAATTCTGAAATAATGCCAAAAGTCTCCGAATGAGTTTTCCACAATTTAATCGCATTTATAAATCCATTTTACCTAGAAAATGTAATTGAATGCATGCACAATTTATTTGTATCTGTAAAAATTCATAAGCACACACTATAAGAAAAAGGTCATTTAGCTATGAAAATTACTGACGGAAAACGTTTGCATTCCGTCGGTAATATAAAATAGCGACAAGAATTATCGACGGACAATGACGTCGTTAAAACGGCCGTAGGTAAATTTACTTACAGATTTAAATATTCCGTCAATAAATTTACCTATGGATCTAAATATTCCGTCGGTAAATATCGGTCATTTTATCGATGGAATTTTATTTTTCGTCAGTAAATATAATTAATTTTTTTAAAAAAAGTCCCTATCATCGTTGGCGAGGTGTTCTTCAAGACTCTTCCTTTTATCTTCAACAGAACCAGCCATAAATTTCTCAACCTCTTTGAACACAACCAACCATCTTTTCAACAACATCTCTCTCTCGGAGCCTCTACAAGAGACCACAGCCTCCTCTAGTCTCTTCACTACTTGCTTAACGCTTCTATAGCTCCGATTCTCCTGAAACGCATCATTGAATCAAAAGAAGAAAGAAAAGGAAAGTCAAAATCGCAAAACCTCTCTAGGAAAGTCAAAATCACAAAACCTCTCAATAAAAACCCCTAAATGCAACAGTTAACCAATTACAAGGGAGCACAAAGAGCATGTAAAAGACAAAAATACCTTGACGATGCAGCAGCTCCAACGACTCAATGGCAGATCTGGAGGAGGAAGCTGGAGGAAATGACAGGTGGGACACGATGACAATGGCCGGAGAAGACAACGCTGACGAGCGGAAAAGGAGTCCACAATAGAGAAACCAGAGAGAAGAAAACTGAAGAGGAGACGCAGGAAGAAGAAGATGCAAGTGGGGGGATGTCGGGTGAGTTTAAATTTAAAAAGAATTTACCGACGGAAATTTTCGTCGGTAAACTCAAAAATTTTATTCCACCAATATTTCTCGCCTTTTTACTGACAGATATCTTATACCATCGCTAAATTTACCGACGGGAATCTTATACCGTTGCTAAAGTCCATCGCAAAATTTTTTGGGATGATTTTCCTCCATATTTAGTGACGGATATTAGTACCGTCGTTAAACGAAAATTTTCTCGTCAATTTTACCAACGGAGTATCCAATTTGCAACGGTATATTTTCCGTCGATAAGTTTCCGTCGCTAATTCTTTCTTTTCTTGTCGTGACATATCAACGAATGCTCAATTATGTAAAGCATGAAGTGCACAGAAATTCCTAAATTTTCTATCCCCTAACATGGGGTGTTACAGAATCTCCTCCGTTCTTCGATATGTGATTTCAAACACTAACAAATACATCAAGGCACCTTAAATACACAAAATTAAAGCTCAATAGCATGCTCTAACCCACATAACACTCAAAACACAAATATCCAACCAACTAACACAATTCTCAACCTAAACATGCATGAATAATTAATTAACAACTAAAAAGATAATAAAATGCCTATTAAAACATCACGCAATCTACAACTATCACATCCCCACACTTGAACTTTTACTTGTCCTCAAGCAAAATCATAACAAACAAAACACAAACATATGAAAAAACAACACACATATATGCAATAATGATATAATGGCGTTGAACTTTACGAAATAAATTTAATTACAAACACAAGCCTTCAAGTTGTTCTAACTTATTAACCTATGAATTATGTTTCTATGCACTTCGGACTGAATATACATACTAATCAAGACCTTAATGTCAAATTCATTCACCCCTATAACTTGCACACACATACTGATAATTATTCAGTCAATCAAAATTGTAACTATCCCTAAGTAGCTTTTCATGAAAATTCAAACTATTCACAAAGATATGTAGGATTTATTAAATAACGGACTATTTTTGTTTATTTTATTAACAT
This sequence comes from Erythroxylum macrophyllum, assembly GCA_027564415.1. Taxonomy (NCBI): domain Eukaryota; kingdom Viridiplantae; phylum Streptophyta; class Magnoliopsida; order Malpighiales; family Erythroxylaceae; genus Erythroxylum; species Erythroxylum macrophyllum. The sequence continues at coordinate 8,526 of JAOQMK010243092.1, forward strand.
GAACCTAGCCTTTTGACGCAAAGGCAAACATTTGTGATAAATGTCCCCTGATTACTCAACTAGGCCATGTTTTTTTATTAAGTGGCTTGGTTAGAATGTCATTATAGCCTTTTGACGCGAAGGCAAACATTTGTGATGAATGTCCCCCTATTATTCAGCTATATCATATTCTCAACTGGCTACTAGCTCTATTCATAACCTGATTTGTTTCAAAAATGGTCAGCAGAATAGTTATTTATTAAACAAAAACACACATTCCTCTTTTTTTATTATTGCCTACCTCATTTATTTAACTAGTAATTCTCATGAAAAGATACTAATGATGCTACTTATTTGATTGGCCTAAAATTATAAATGAATGTGAAAATTTTCTAAAGTGAACGAATCAACATCATATCCTAATTAACATACATATTTAATTAAAAAAACCTAGAACACTAATTTCATAAGGTAATAAATCTTTGGAACCTAAAAGACTATGTTCAAAGCTAAATCAATTCCGTAAGTCGTAGCCATTGACACATTCACACGAATCACATTATGCAAACCTAAACAAAACTAACCTATAATATGCAAAATTCACACTCAAAATAAAAACATACATGCACATAACCCTCCTCACACTTGGATAGCACATTGTCCTCAATGTGAGAAGAACATACAACACATAAGGTGGGAAACAAAATAAAATAATATGAAAACATAAGAACAAAATAAAGATAGAAATGAAAAGATAAGGGTTAGAGCATAAGAACCTGTCATGGCGACTGAGATGGTGGTGGTGATGGTGACGGTGTTAGAGACCAAATGTGCTTTAGGCCCAAGATTACCCTATCTTATAGTTTCTTTAAAAGGAATAAGAGATTTAGCAATTCAAACTATTCCAAATCATTAAAAAATTATTTTTAGAATCTAAAACAAATCTAACTATGCAACAATTTCAATATAACTACCAAACGTGCTAAGTTATGGTCATTATCTTGACTTTGTATCCTTTGAAACTCAGTGGGGATCAATTATGAATGGCTTGCTTCCACCCGTGTTACTCAATTTTACCTTCGTAGCTTCTAAATAAGCTACATATTGGAAGAAAACCAAAGGGACAACATTAATAAAATTGAGAAAACCAATTAAGTTCAGTATTGTCCTTTTTACTAATAAATTGTCAATAAAATAGGGGATAATAAAATCCCATGAATCTTCAGTCGAATTAAACAGTCTGTGTTGTAAGATGGTGAATTGCTCATCTTCTTTTGCAATGATCATCGTCCACTCTTTTGCTTCAGCTTCTAATATTCCTTAAACTCTATATCTATTGTCACATGTTCCTCGTAGCTTACTTGTTCGAAGCAGCCCTTCTTTTGTGCTTTGATATACTCATCCATTATATCTACTTTCATACAAGAGCTACTTTCTTTCATATTGTTCAAGTCTTTGCTCATAATGAACTCCACATGCTCATGACCAATCCGAAGGAGCACCTTGTCTTCATAAACATCTATTAGTGCCTTTCTAGTGCTCATGAAGGGTCTTCCATGAATTATAGATAGTTCTTATCCTCTTTGAAATCTAATACAACGAAATCTACATGAATAATGAACTTGTTCACCTTTACCATAACATCTTCCAACACACCAAATGGTTTCTTTATGGATCGATCTGCCACTGAATAAACATCAAAGTTGATTTCACATTATCGAGCTTTAATTTTGTAAAGCTTCTAGGATCCTTCAACTTAGAAGGCACATTGTTAAGTCAAGAAGACTTCATTTCTATTAATTTTGATGACAATCAAATAATAATAATCTTAGAAATGTATGAACTGTTTTGACAAGTATGTTAAGTGTGCAAAAAAATGAAAATAACGCTTAGTCATCCCAGACGATACAACAGCAACAGACGATACACGTCATCACTAGACGAAGCGCAACACCAGACAAAGCGCAACCCCAACGTGATAACAGAAGAAGTATTATCCTAGACGATACAAAAGAAAGATATTCTAGAACGTTAGTCAGTTAGTTAGAGTTAGTTACAGGACTCAACTAATAACGGTTTTTAGAAGATTTAAGAAGCAGTTTCTCAAAGGAGACAGTTGGAGACTTAGGCTATAAATACTAGTTCTAGACGAAGACTAAATAATGCTTTTAAAAGATAAAATTTTGATTGTACAATACTTAGAGAAATTCTGTATTCAAACTGCAAAAGAAAGAGAACGAATACTACTGTAACGTGAAGCTCTAAAATATCTTTCCTAGAGAGAGAAAGAAAAAACTAGAGCCTGGACAAGCTAAGATAGCAGATAAAGAATACTTTGTGAGAGAGACTTGAAGAGGCCCTGGAAGTGTAGAAAGAATACTTGTAAAGTTGAAGAGTTTAGTGAAATCTCAGACAAACTCTGAGGACTGAACATAGCCCAAGGTTTGAGGTAAACCAGTATAAAATCACGGCGTCTATTCTCTAGCCTTTATCTTTTAATTTTCTTGTTGCTAGACGAGTAGATAATATTACGTGCGATTGCATTACTTATCAACTTTAGTAAAGTGTTTTTGTGATCATTTGAGTTT
>JAOQMK010243171.1:0-11080 GCA_027564415.1 Erythroxylum macrophyllum
TGGGTTCGAGTCTTGGTGACTCATCCAGTTCCCAAAGGGGACAATACCTGATACTGTACTGTACTGTTCACAGACGACCCGCGGTCTCCAAAGTGGATCGGACTCGGGCATCGCTTGGGCCAGAGTTCCAGGGATGCTACAGCCCACTTCAACCCGATGAAATTAAGACGGCTTTTTTCAATATGGCTCCTAATAAGGCACCAGAATTTGATGGCTTCCCCGCTTTATTCTACCAATCCTATTGGGATATTGTGGGCCCTTCTCTGACTTTATTTTTTCAACGAATTTTTCAACACGAAGTTTTGGATTCTGACCTTAACCGCACCACTATGGTTCTCATACCGAAGATTCAGTCTCCTACATCGATTATGCAGTTTAGGTCAATCGCTTTATATTCGATGGTCTACAAAGCCATTAGCAAAATTATTGTTAATAGGCTTAAACCCTACCTTGAAAACCTGGTAGCCCCAACCTAATGTAGCTTTGTCCTCGGGTGCTTGATTACGGATAATATTATTATCACCTAAGAAGTCATCCACACCATGACAAGGAAACCGGTCAAAAAGGCATAATGGCTATAAAGGTGGATCTAGAAAAAGCTTATGATAGACTGTCATGAGACTTCATTTAAGACACCTTATTCGACATAGGTCTTCCCAAATCCCTGATTAATCTCATTATGAAATGCACCTCCTCCGTTTCCCTACAAGTAAGGTGGCATGGTGGTGAACTTAGCGAGACCTTTAGTCCTTCTAGAGGTATTCGACAAGGGGACCCCATCTCGCCTTACCTATTTGTCCTATGCATGGAACGACTTGAGCAATCAATTACTCAAGCAATGACACAAGCATGCTGGTAGCCGATTAAATTAAGCAAAAATGGACCGCCAATGTCTCACCTATTCTTTGCAGATGACTTCATCCTGTTCTCAATAGCTTCTATTGATCAAGTGACCATTATTCGGGATACTTTAGATTCTTTCTGTGCAACTTCAGGACAACGAGTTAGTTAAGCTAAATATAGGTGCTATTACTCCAAGAATATTTCTGCTTTGACATCTCATTATTTAAGCAGTGCCCTAGGTTTCACCTGGACAAAAAACCTCGGACGTTATGTTGGAGTTCCACTTCTGCACGACCAAGTGAACAAGCGAACCTATCAGTACATTTTTGACAAGTTTCACCAACGCTTATCAGGCTGGTTAACCAAACTGTTGTCATTTGCAGGACGTATCACTTTAGCTCAATCTGCCATAGCAGCCTTACCTAGCTATACTATGTAGACCGTCCGATTGTCCCGTAGTCTTTGTGATGCCATAGAGAAGTTAATACAATTTTTGTGGGGCTCATATAATGGCAACAAGCGGATTCACCTGGTTAACTGGGAAGACGTTTGTAAACCTAAAGAGATGGGGGGTCTTGGCATTCAGAAAGGTCAGGAAACTAATGATGCATTCTTAAAAAAATTAGGATTGACTCTAATTTCCAAGCCTAATGCATTTTGGGTAAAAGTTCTCTCGAAAAAATATAATTTTGATGTCAATAACCTCCCCACCTCTATTGACACAAAGGGCGGCTCAATGATCTGGAAGAGCATGAAAACTACTTGGCACCAGGTGCTCCAAGGCATGAAATGGATGATTGGTGATGGCACTAGGACTAGATTATGGATGGACCCTTGGGTTGAGGGAGTGGGACCTCTTATTATCCAAGCAACCACCCCAATTCCTGCTCTATCGAGTACCATCCGTGTCAAACATTTTATGAACATTGATGGCAATTAGGACTGGGATGCACTTCAAACTTGCCTCCTGACGTCAGTTTGTAGGATAATCACAGGAACTTTCCTCCCAAAGCCTCACCTAGGATAGGATAAGTTAATCTGGGGCATTTTTGACATTGGTCAATTCACTGTAGCTTCCACCTACTCCATGTTAATGGAGAATGAGGACACCGCGATTGATGGAATTTGGAAGGTAATTTGACAATGGAACGGCCCTCAACGCATTCAATCCTTCCTCTGGCTCCTCGCACACGATCGGTTACTCACTAACCAACATCGTGTTCGTAGGCACCTCACTACGGATGGATCTTGTTATCACTGTGGACTTGAAGAATTCGCGCTGCATACAGTGAGAGACTGCATCAAAGCCTGCCAAGTGTGGAACTTATTTCCCCCTCAACTAGTTAATGACAAGTTTTTCACTCTGCCGACTCGATAGTGACTCAGTACAAACCTCCAACACCACTGTCGCATTTTTCCTCGGCGAGACAGTCAATGATTTTCAATCCTATAGTTCAGGGAATTAACGAACTATTTACTCGGAACTGTACTATTGTATATCGACATATCTATCGTGAGAGTAACAGATATGCTGATTGGCTAGCAAACTATGCGGAGCATTTTGCATTAGGAACCACTTATTTAGATGTTACACCTATTGGGTGCTAATTTATCCTACTAGAGGATATGTCGGGAATATGTTTCCCTAAACTCATTATGTAATATGTTTTATTCCCTCTTAAAAAAAAGAATAAAGCCTCAAACTTAACCAATCTTCCTTCTCTCACACGCCAATATAATTTCACAAGACCTTCCGAGGTTTCATGTCCTTTTTTGTTTGCTGATTCCATCCGTTACACACAAGAAACCATCTTTCCTTCAACTTCTCACACACACACAAAAAACAAAAAAAGAAATATTCCTCTTTGTTTTTCCCTTGTAATTGTTCATTTTCTAGTTTCTTTTGATTACTTTCTGAAATCACATAGCCTTATGTGAATGTTATTTTCTTATTTTTGTTTGGTTTAAGATTGAAGCTTTAGATGATTGTAAAAAAAATGCTACAAACTAAAAGAGTTCATCATGTTTGATCTCAATCTTGATGCCTTCTCCAGTGACTCATCTTGTGAGGAGAACACCAATATGGTAAATATCAACAAAAAAGTGGCAGTTAATGTGGAAAGTTTTAAAAAAAAAGGTTTAACAACACAAATGGAGAACTCTGCTACTTCGCAAGCAATGCGAGAGAAATGTGCTTCGAATCCTTGAACTCATTGCAAACCAGCAGAGCTTCTGGGCTTCCTTTGCACAAGTAACTCATTGCCAGAAGTAGCTCCAGTTTTGATCTAACTTTAAACCCCAACCAGAAAGGATATCCAAATCTCACAATGTCCTCCACCACGCAGCAATCCTGGTTACACGTCACGGGATAAGAAAGAAAAAGATAAAGAGAGCAGGAGAGCGGCAAACAGAAGAGATAGGCAGAAAGGAAAAAAAAGGAGAGAGAGGCAAAAAGATATAATGCTCTCCGGTTCATGATTCAAGGTTATTTAACCAATCGGTTTTACTCTCATCAGTTAAAAGTAAAAATTGAACGAGAAACCAGTCCGATTAGTGCTTAATTTGGTTGAACTGATCGGTCCGATCTAGTTTTTTTTATCATTGCCTTTAAGTCACTCATATGTTAAAATGTTGGTAAGGGATTTAATGACGTAATAAATGGGCCTTTAGGCTTTTAGCCTATTATGATGAGGAATTTTAAAACTGACTAATAGTTGTCAGTTTATTAAGAGAATTAGGGTTCTGATTTTGCCTAATAATAAGCTTTTGTCTTCTAACAAAAAATATCATCACGTAAAAAAAATGAGATAGAAAAGTTCAAAGAAAGAGATAAATTAGCTAAGGGACTTATTATGAATTGTTTTTGCATTACTGAGCAACAAATAAAGGTTAGTACTCGAAGCTTTATATTTGTATAAGAATAGAATTCTAAATATTTGTGAGTTCCATTATTTCTATATCTTGTTATGTTTCATGAAATTATGCTTATATGTGGTATCAAAGCATGGTTATAAGAAATTGATGATTCTCATCTAATGTAGATTTCTCATGATTATTAGAACCTTATAAATCCTAATCTCAAATTTTGGGAAAAGCCTAATTTTCATTTTTTCATGGATTTAATGATTTTGAAGGTTGATCTATTATCTAATATATGGAATTAAAAAAACTGAAATTGTTGGGATCGCCTGCACTAGACGTTGGGCCATGATGCCATTGTCCCAACTAGGCATTCAACTACTGCTAGGCGTTGGAATGGAGAAAATTCCCAAGGCAAGCGTTTTGGAAAGTGGTCAGATACTAGGAAATTCTACCGTTGTTGGCCAGTAATTTTTTTTTATTTTTATTCCAAAATATCATATTTAAATTAATTTGATGCTAACAATTTGTAATTTTATGGGTAAATTGAAACTCATTGTTATATAACGTTTTTTAAATCACTAAAAGTGATTTGGCTATTTTATAGTTAATAAGAATGAATGTAGATAATAAATATGCACAATTAGTTATGTTTGGATATACAAAGATAACAAATATTTCTGGTTGGTGTATGTACGATTACCGAATTATGTTATTAGCATCATTATGTGTTGTATGGTATATTAATGGATTGCCCAAAGGTAAACATTGGTATATAATTCATGAGAATCACTATGTGTTATATGGTGTATTAATGGAATGCCTAAATGTGAACACTAATATACAATGTATGAAGTTTTCTTTGAATATGTGTAGCATATTGTTATATGACTTAAAGCATTAATGTTAACTTTTAATTTCCTGCAGCATTTATTGTCATGCATCTATATCTCTCATTTGTTATGATGTTCAATAAACTGAACTTCTCTTAATGGAATGAACAAATCCAATTCTATCTGGGAGTTTTGGACTTGGATTTGACACGCAAAACTCAAAAATCAGATTCTTTGAATGTTTTGAACGCTGATGAGGGGGAAATTCATTTTAACACCTAGGAAAGATCAATTAATTGAGTTTGATGTATATGAAGATGACAATTACTGGCAATATTAACTCTATTATTCTCAAAATTGAGAGTGTTAAGGAACTACTTAAGTTTGTGGAAAAGCTCTCCCAGACTACTTACTAGTCTCTTGCTAGGGCTTTTATGGATACATTGACCACCATGAAGTATGATTGATCATGTACTACACGTCATTGAGATGACAAACATTGCAACATAACTTAAGTCCTTAGGAATACAAATGGATGAACGCTTCCTTATATAGCTCATCTTGAACTCATTACCATCTGAGTATGGTCCTTTCCAAAGGAACTATAATATAATGAAGGAAAAATGGAATGTGCATGAGTTGCACAGTATGTTGGTTCAAGAAGAGACTGGACTCAAGAATCAAGGAAGCCAATCCATTAATTATGTCAAGAATCAAGAAGTTAGTAAGAACGGTGGAAAGAGGCATAAGAAGAAAGTGAAGGATCATGAAAGTTAGTGGGGAATCTTCACATATCCAAAAGAAAGAACATGATGAACACAGATGCCATTTTGTAGGAAGGTTGAATAATTCCAAAGAAATGTTTTAATGTAAGGCATGGTTTGAGAAGACAGCTAAGCCTATTGCTTTTAAAATAAACCTTATTGAAGATTCTAATATTTGGTGGCTTGATTCTAGTTGTACTATTCATGTTTCTAATACCTTGCAGGGACTCTTTATGACCAAAACCACAAGATTAAATGAAAGATTTGTCTATACCAGTAATAGAATGAGAGTTCTAATAGAAGCTATTAAGACTTATTCTTAATTTTAGACATTGGATATCATTTGGAGTTATGTGAAACTTTTTATGTACTTAGTTTACCTTGGAATTTGGTTTCTTTATCCAAACTTGATAGATTTGGTACTCTTTTAAATTTGGTGGTGGTAGTTTTAGTTTCTATAGACATAACCACGTGTTTAATGGTGGTGTATTGTGTGATGGTTTATATAAATTAAACCTTAATGTTGTTTATGCTAAAACTTTATTGACTTTGAATTGCAATATTGGAATCAAACATAGTGTGATTAAAAATAGACCTGCTTACCTATGGTATAAATGTTTGGAAAACATTTCTAAAGAATAATTCCAAATATTAGTAAACAATGAAATACTTTCTGAATTGAATTTTGTTGATCTTAACATTTGTTTGAATTGTATTAAGGGCAGATAAACAAAACACGCATTAAAGAAAGGAGCCACAATAACCATTCAGCTTCTTGAAATAATTCAAACTGATATGTGTGGACCATTTGATGTGCTTACTTTCAATAAAGAAAAATATTTTATCACCTTTATAGATGATATTCTTATTATAGATATGTCTATTTGCTACATGATAAATCTCATATTGTAAATACCTTAGAGGTTTATATTAATAAGGTAGAAAGGCAATTAAACAAAAAGGTGAAAATAGTCAAATCTAATAGAGGTAATGAACATTATGGTCAGTATGATGAAAGTGGTCAAAATCTTAATCTTTTTGTTAAATTCCATGAAAGACATGGTATTTGGGTGCAATCCATAATGTTAGGCACACGAAAACAAAATGCTATGACAGAAAGTGTTGGGGCCGGGTCTCGTTCCCAATCATGAACCTCCCATTTAGGGCGATCGGGAGAGATCGTGCGAGAGACACGATCAAACCACTCAACTGGTAAGAAATTTCAATGTCAGCATTGGCGGGTTCGCCGCAGCGAAAGTCTAGCCTCCTCGTGCAAAGTCACCAAATTTAGCGCAGAACCCTTCGGGAAAGGTTCGATGTGACGTACCCTAGGCCTCGCCGCGATGAAACCTTCGAACAAACCCAGACCACCAACATTCAACACCAAACATACATACATTCATACAATTCTTTCGTTTCAATACTAAAGCAAATGCGTTTGAAAAACTTTATTTACATCTCAAAAGCCACACCATTGGCTTATTACAAAATACAAAATGCACATGATACAATTGAATGCTTATGTTTAACATGATTCTAAATAACCAAAGTTTTTGAGCTAACTTAATTACAAAAGTCTCTATTCTTTGTGTTTGCCAAACTTTGCAAGGATCCATGTTGATCTGCTTTTTTTCTTCACCTGCGGAGTGGAAGGTAATAGGGGTGAGCTGCGAAGCTCAGTGGCTTATATATTTATAGTCATTGGCAACGAGCCATACCATTTAAGCACATATTTATAGATATCTCATTTAATCTCGCAATTCCAGTATCCACAATTCTAGCTCAAAATTCATAGTTCAAATGTCATCACATAGAACATATCAGATGTAATTCATCATCAAAGCATAACACTCAACTTGCATCATAACTTAACAAATCAAAATGCAAATGCACAAACAAATGGCTCGAGGGTTCCGTGGAAACAGAATGGAGAAACCAAAGTTTGTACCATGAATAAAATGGGTCCATTTTCGGAGCTTATATGCCATAAGCGGGTAGCTGGGAGAAGGTTTTTATCAACGTGCACGTGACGAACAGAATAATTCCACTTTTGCCCAAACAAAAGCATATATTCATGCTCAAATCATTTCATCATACTTTCATACTTTTCATGCTCTTTCCTTTCTTTTCATTTATACAAAATGCTATGACACATTTCAAGGCATAACATGATCAAATTCACAATTCAATTATATCAAAATGTTATACATCTTTCAAGGCATGACATAAAACACATCATAATGCATTTTTCACATCACAACAATTCACAATTTAGCACACATTTACACATAAGGCAATTAGCTCATATTACACAACAACTATAAACATATTACCCACCTATTTTCTTGATATTTTCAAGATCAAGCTTGTGTCTTCTTCTTGCTCTTGATTTCAACTATTTTGATCCCCTTCAAACAAAACGTATTTCCATTCAATCCATTATACAAAAAGAAACCTATTAGCTTTTGATAATCAAGAACGAAATTAAGTTCAAACTCAACCTACCCATAGTTTGCCTAGGTTAGAGAAACCAAAAACCTAGTTTAGGAACCCATAATCTCCATCTAGGGTTTCTCTTCTCCCTTTTTAGACAAAATCATTTCTCTCTTAAATCCCTTTTTGTTTTTCTACTAAGCAAGAAGAAGGATGATACTTACCTTAACAAGTTGATTATTCCTCTTCTTCTTCTTCTTTCCTTCTTCTCCAACACTCACGCACTCTTCTCTTCTCGTTTCTTCTCTCCACATTTTTCTCTCTTTTCTTTCTTTCTTCCCAATATTTCTCTTCTTTCTTTCTTACTTCAAGATCATTTATTTAGTCCTCTTTTTTTCCATTTTACCCTTCATTTACCCTGTCCTTCCCATTTTACCCCTTTATGTCTATTAAAACTAACATCTTATACTTGTAATTCCTTAACTAATGATCATGGAAAAATTGAAGGAATTTGATAATTCTTCCTTCTAGAAAAATATTCGTCCTCATTGTCTTAAGTTTATAATGACATCAAAATCTTTCAATTTGGTTCAAAAATATGAAAGTATTTGTAGACTGTTTTTATACTGAAACAGTACACTATACTTAACTTCCACCTAGAAATTGGAAGTCTTAGAGACTAAATTAAATCTCTATTTCTTTATATATTTGTAGCTCTGTCTCTAGTTTATTTATAAACAAGAATCACCTCATTTAGAGCTCTACAAATCAAGTTATCATCAAATTAATGAAGTATGTTTAGTAAAATCCTCAATTCACACTCTTCCAACCGATACCCTTACTTTGATTCAATCAATCTTTTTCAAATCAAGACAGAAGGCTATCGATTTTATGGAGAGATAGAATAATGTGTTAGGAATCTATTGGTTCAAAAATCACTTCATTCGGAGGTTGGATGATGCAGTTATGGCCAAAAAAATCAAACATGATTTTATTCTCAATCTTGTTGTACCTATTTTGGGACAATTGGCATAACTTTCTATAAAGACATTGGATTAAGATCTTCTTAAGATGGTTTCAAAGAAGGCTTCGAGATCTACAACTTTCGTGAAGGTCTTGAAGAGAGATAATGCCATCTAGAGGGGGAAAATCTCAAATTTCCAAAGGTATATGGATCAGATGAAGGGCTTAAGTCATGGACCAGACAAAGGGCTTAAGTCATGGATTAGACAAATTGATCATGTCTCAAAAGGATCAGACATATTGACCATGTCTCAGACGAATCAGACGAAGTGCTTAAGTTTAAGATGATCAGACGAAGCAGACTAAGTCTGAGGTGATCAGACGCAGTGAGATGATCTGACGAAGTAATCACGTCTAAGCAAGACAATGAAATTAGACAGAGTAGACGCATCTAAGAAAATAGACGCATTTAAGAAAAGTAATGTAATCAGATAGATTAAACGCATCTAAGCAAGATGATCAGATGAAGTCCACTCGTCGAAGCCAGATGCAGACAAAACAGACGTGTCGAAGCAAAACGCAGGTGAAGCAAATGCATCTAAGCCAGATGCAGACGAAGCAGACGCGTCTAAGCAAGACATAGACGAAGCAATTAGAGAATGTACTAGAATGTCAATTAGAGAAGATTTTAAAGGTTCATATCTTAGACGATTTAGCACAATTCAACTTCATTTTCGCATTCATTTTACTTCTAACTATCACACTAATCCTTCCCATTTCATAATCTCTTATCCACCAAAAACACCAAAGCAAAACATGAATCTATCCACGTTTCTCATTCACTACTTTAAATCTTGTCTATCATTTCTAATTCAAAATTCTTTACTTATAACTAATCGCCAGCACTTTCTCATTTAATAGGTCTAACTCCCAAGAAGAGTTTGGGGTCTAACAGAAAGGCTTAATAGAACTTTGTTAGATATGGTTAGGAGTATGATGTGTAATTCATCTTTACCCACTTTATGGATATACGATCTAAAACCTACCATGTATTTGTTGAATAGGGTTATTATTAAACAGTTCCAAATACTATCTTTAAACTATAGACTGGAAGAAAACCTAGTTTAAGGTATTTATATGTTTGGGGTTGCTAGGCAGAAATTAGGCATTATAATCTACATGAAAAGAAATTAGATGCGAGAACAATTAGTGGATATTTTAATTATTACCTAGAAAGGTCTAAAGGGTATATATTTTATTATCCTAACCATGCTGCAAGAATTATGGAAACTGGGAATGTCAGGTTCATTGAATATGGTGAGACTAGTGGGAGTGAAACACCACATATAGTGGATATTTAAGAAATGGGAGAGTAAATCCCTATGACTTGTACACCTACTTAAGTTATTGTTTCACAAATTATTAAACCACCTAATAATTATGAAGAATAACCAATTATTGAACCCATTGTTCATAATGAAATTGAAAATGAAGTGAATGAACCTACGGTGGAAGAACCACAAAAAATAGCATTAAGAAGGTTTGATGACTATGTGGTATACCTACATGAGTCAGAAAATTATTTAAAAATTGATAATGAGCCTTTAATCTTTTCACAAAATATGAACAGTGAAAATTCTGATAAGTAGTTAGATGCCATGAAAGATGAGTTTAAATCTATGAAACATAATTGTGTTTGAGACCTTGTGAAATTGCCATAATTTTATAAGAGAATTGGTTGTAAGTGGGTTTTTAAGAATAAACGTGATTCTCTTAGTAACCTATAATATTACAACACTAGACTAGTTGGTAAACGATTTACTAAAAAAGATTGCATTAATTACAAGAATACTTTCTTACTTATCTCTAAGAAGGGTTCACTCATAATTATTATGGCTTTAAAGGCTCATTATGATCTAGAGTTGCACTAAATAGATGTGAAAACTACCTTTCTGAATGGGGATTTAAAGGAAGGATTCTAAATGGACCAACCAATAGGGTTCATAAATATTGGAAAGGAGCACATAGTATGTAAACTAAAGAATTCAATATAAGGACTTAAATAAGCTTTGTGAAAATGGTATCTTATGTTTAATGATATTATTGTTTCCTTCTGATTTAGAAAAAACATTGTTGACCGGTATATATATCTAAAGGTCAGTGGGAGTAAGTTTATTTTTCTAGTACTATATATTGATAACATTTTTCTTACAGCTAATGATCTTAGTCTATTAAGTGAGATTTAAGAACTGCTTGTGTCATTTTGAAATGAAAGTGTCGGTGATGAACGCAAGTGCACGTTTCTATTGTCAAGTAGTAAAAATATCGATCCCACGGAGACCAAATTAGTTAAATAGTAATACTCGTAATAACTTCTAATTTAAG
>JAOQMK010243204.1:0-11073 GCA_027564415.1 Erythroxylum macrophyllum
GGTGAACCAGTATAAAAATTACTGTGTCAAACTCTCTCAACTTTCTCTATTTCATTACTGTGATTTTTGATATCTCACATACGCAAGTTTTTAGAAAAACGTTTACAAACAAAAGTTATAGTAATTCTGAACCGAACAAGGTTGTGTTCTAATCAATAAGTTTTCCTCAAGAAGGGATTAACGAAAAAGTTATCACAATTCAACCCCCCTTCTTGTTTATTTGATTATCATTGTATTAACGTGTGATTCACTTCAAGAACATATACCCGAGATTGTCATTGAGCATGCGTTATACATTACACATATACATGTGTGTAAAACTAAATGTTTATGTGATTGTGCCAGTATTAATGTGTATGCAATATGTGTTTTGCATAATGACGATACAGGATAGAACGTCCCCATTTAGACGTTTCCGGATCATGGAAGGTAAGGCTAATCTGGAGCGTACTGTGAGTAAACCTAGACGGTCTCATCTATTGTTTGTTCTGTTTTGAATTTTTGTATTGATTGAGTATTGATTGATTATATGAATGCGATTGATTATGTTGGTTTCCGGACAAGAGGTTCGATGATGCTATATTTAATTAGGATATTGAAGTGCTCATTGAATGTGAATTGGACGAACTAAATGTACTTAATGTGATTGTTAAATGTGTTCTGAATATGCATTTGCATGTAAATGAAAAGTGATACTCAACTCTAATATTGAATGCCGGACTACGGTCCGATGATATGGGAATATGATTGAATGGGATCATTCAAATGTGATTGATGCATTTCATCTCATGAATGCATGAAACATAATGGCAGTTATGATCAGAGTAGCCACCGATTAGAACTTAAAGCTCAATGAGTGGGAAAGAGCCTCGAGCTCAAAAGTGATTCAGAGCCTTAGGCTCAACGTTTAATGAGCCCTATATGGGATAGTTTAGGCACTCGGTCACAACAAAGTAATAAATGGAAAGTGAGTCTCATGTGCATTGCATATGTATAATATGAATTATTAAATTGTATTGAATGTGAAATGTGAAATGATGTGAATGTGAATTATGTGTTATGTGACTGGGTGAGCCATCAATGATGGTCACTCATTGAGTTCGCAAAACTCACCCAAAATTTGCAAATATTTTTCAGGACTCAGAAGAATACCCCGTTAGGCAAACGGGAGTATCCCTACTGCATGTGAGTGAAAGAAGAGGTCGGGATCAGTTCACATTTGCATTAGTGTTTTCCTATTTTTGTATCGATTTGAGTCTTCCGCAATTATTGTAACATGTTTATTTGAAGATTTCTTTTTGTAAAAACTTTCCAAAGTGGAATGGATTGTAATTGATTATGAAGTGTACGAATATTATGATTATAGATGCTTTCTCTCAGAAAAGGGGCCCAAGTGGAAAGTGAAATTTTGATGATTTATGTAATGGTTGAAATGTTGTAAGTGAAAATATTTATGAAATAAAGTGTGGCCAATTTTATACTTGATTTCCGCATACATGTGCATTGCTTTGTTTTAAAAAAAAAGTACCGAATGTCAAGTGATTAAGTGTTTGATCACCCCACCCTCACGGGGCACAGACTCGGATATTCCTTAGGATGTCAAGTACAGGTCTTGCGGGAGTGGGGTGCTACACAAAGTCAGCCAAAGAATGAAGATACTCTGGAACATATAGAACTAGTTTTTTAATCATAGGTTAGGATCAAAGAATTGAAATCTATATTTTATTTTGGGAGTTAAGTTTGATTTCCTTGTCATTGTCATTTTGTCAAGCTTAGCTTGAGGTAATAAAAATTTATTCATTTTTAAAAAAGAACAAATTATATCATTTTTTTGAAGTTGGAGTATTAAAAAAAGGAACGTACCTATAAAGCTTGCAAGAAAGCTTAATCCTTCCAAAGTCCAATACTCCAAAGGCACATTATTAAAGTTAATCCCAGTTCATTCCGGGTCTCTATTTTTACACAAACATAGGTTAGCCACCTATATGGCAAGGTCCCAATAAAAATGTTTAGACAAGTTATCATCATTTGAAAATTTGAATATAGAAGTGTCTTCTTCTATTAGGAGGGTTTTTTTCTAAGCCTTTCTTCCCCCACGTGGCCGTTGCCTATGTTTATAATTGTGGGAAAAATAGTCCTTTTGTAACATCCCATTACCTGTGGGAAGGTTAGAATAGTAAATATGAGTGAACAATGAGAGCTTAGAAATGCTTTTGCATGCTTATGCATAATGTGTCATACACATACATGTGAATAGTGAAATTTTTGCACATGAAAATAATTGTACATGCATTCATTGACATTCTGGGTATAATTGTTTATAAATGTGGTTGTTATTGAGAATTGTGGCTTGTTTTCATTGAAAATTGATTTGGAGAGTGTAATTGTTGATTTAGAATTTTTGGAGAATTTTAGGAAAATTTTTGAAAATTTAGGGTAATTTTTGGACTAGGAAAAATGCCGAGTGGCAAGACAAATGATAAATCATAGTAGAAATTATTGTCCAATGGCAATGGAAATTTTGATAAAAGATTTTAGGATTTATGGACAAGTGCCATTGAAAATTTGGGAGACAATTAGAATAGAAATTGGATTTAAGCTATAAGAATTTGTCACTTGCCAAACAATGTCTTAAGTCCACTAAGCTTTTAATCCCCTTTTTATGTTGTTCTTCCACGATGCTTCTCACTTAAAGGCCATTGGTGTTTTATTTTGGTTTTCTCCATCATTTTCGTAGCTTCTCTTCTTCTCTTCTTCATGAGTTTTAATTCTTCAAATCTCCACCCACACTAAACCCAACCCTCTCATCTTTCATGCTACTCTTTCACCTTCTTTCTCTTTCATTCTCACCAAAAACCCAAGCCTTTCAACCTCAAGATGACGATGAAAGTGGGATGCTTGGGAGCTAGGGTTGAGTGAGATTTTGAAGAGTTTGGATCTAAACCAAGTAAGTTATGCCTTAAATGTCATAGGTATGGTTAAATTAAGCTAGAATGATGAGTAAATTGAGATTTGATGACTTGGTTATGCAATGTTCATGTATGTGTCATGGGTGATGAAAAATTATGTACACGTATTGTTTTTGGATATGTAGGATGAGTAATAATTCATGTAATGGTATAGAGATGTTTTGAGGTTGAATGATCATCAAAGTGGGTTTTAGATAAGTGTAGAAAATTGGTTATGAATGGGTAAATATATATGCTCTGTTTTTGGTTATGATCAAATATAGATCATGATTTGTTTGTGATTGATATATTGAGTGAATTGGGTAGAGAATGAAGAGGAAACGAAATGAAATCGAAAATCTAGGTATAAGATGAATTAGATGTAAAATGTTGAAAGTTTGAAAATATGGAAAATGTTAGCAGAAACATTTCCACTGATATACTTCTGTGTTTTAGCCATAACTTGCTCTGTAGTTATCCAAATGAGTTGATTCTTAATTTGGATTAAACTAGAGACATGTGACTACCTTTCTTGTGAAGAAATCGAATTTAAATACTGCTTTTAAGAGTCTCAAATTTTGATATGAAAATGAGAACTAGATGCAGCAAAATTGTGGATGAATTTATATGTTTGTGTTCTAATTGGAGGGGGGGGGTTATGAACAAATAGGGAATGCGAATTGTGTATAGATGATCTTGAACTAAACTTGAGGTATACATGAAGTAGTCATCAACTAGAAATGATGAATTTTGAATATGAAGTGCTTGATACTTAGGAATAAGATGCGTTATGGAAAAAGGATAGAAATTTTGATTGGTAAGATGTAGTTGAATGTGATGAATCATTTGAGTGGATATTAGAAGATTTAATGAAACAAAGTTGGTGTTTGAATTGATATGAAGTGGTATTGCACTAGAAGAGGTGAATTTGAGAAGATTATGGGTGTATATGATGTTAGAATGGATGTAGGAATCATTGGAGAGGCTTTGGAGGGAGTTTTGTGTCACAAATGTTTGTTAGACGGACATTAGGTCCGTTAAAAGGATCTTCTCTGGCCTAAAAAGGCCCCAGACCAGTCCATGTCTGTTAAACGGACATGAATGTCCATTAAACGAACCTTCTCGGGTCTGGAAAGCACCCTAATCCCGACAATGTCCGTTAAACGGACATGAATGATGGACATTCTTTGAATAGCTACAGTAAATCATGATTTTGACCCTTTTAAAGGCAAAATCTCATTTCATGTTCTTATTAATGTTGTAGATCTCGATGTCTTCTTTCAAACCGTCTAAAAACGACATCAATCCAACATCTTTTGTGAAAGTTATGGCAATCGCGCCAAAATAGGTTCAATATGATTGAGAACATAAACATGGTTGATTCTTTTGGCCATAACTTCTTCATCCGACCTACAAATGAGGTAATTCTTAAAGAAATAGATTCCTAACACATTTTTCTATCTCTCCATGAAAATTTATAGTAATTGGTATTGAATTGAAAAAGATTGATCAAATGAAATTGTGGGAATCTGTTGGAATAGTGTAAATAGGATTATTTTTACTGAGTATACTTTAGTGTTTTGATTATATCTAGATCTATAGGATTCCAAATGAGATGATTTTTATTTTGGAGCAAACTAGAGAAATAGGAATACATAACATATGAAAGAGTCAAATTATGATTCAGTCTTTAAGATGTTCAATTTCAGGATGGAATTTGTACATAGTGAACTGTTTTTGAATAAGAACAGTCCAAAAATGTTTGAGGTATATCTTCCAAAGTACTAAACCAAAATGAGTGATTTTGGTGTCAATAGAAACCTAAGACATAGAGGAACACTTTTCTATAAGAGAGTATGACCTAATCACATCGGTTTCACTTTCTAATTGAATGTGAACAGTAGACTCAAAGTGTGTCTTGGATAAAAAAAGTGAGTCAATGAGAAAGGAATATAGATTTTAATGGTTTTAGTGAGGCATAAACCTAAGTATAAATTATACTTAGATGAGTTTTGATATGAAAATGATTTTATGATGAAATTGATTGTAAAATACCCGGGATTGTCATGAACCTGCATTGTACATATTTCATTTCATTCATGTGCATTATTAAACACTTAGATTGTACAAATTGTGATATATGTGTATGTTGTTTAATATAAAGGTGCAACTGGAACGTCAACGTCCAGACGTTGCCGAAACTTCTAGGCATTTTCTTCGGGAACAATTGGTGAGTAACCTAGACGGTCTCACTTAATTACTTGTTTGCTTAATTTCTGTTTGAAATGATTGAATGAATGCGACTTGATTGTTGATTCCTGACAAAAGGTCTGATGACTGTGAAATGTGGAATTTATACTAAAGTGCTGCTTGAATATGAATGTGAAGAACTATGTGCTTCAAAATATGATTGATTGTGATAGATGCATTCCATACATGAATGCATGATCAAATAATGGTAGTTGTGACTAAAGTAGCCACCGATCAGAGCTTAAAGCTTAACGAGTAAAAAGAGACTCGAGCTCAAACAGTGATTAAGAGCCTAAGGCTCACTATATATAATGAGCCTTGTATCCTCATTAGATAAGGGACAATTATTAATGAACTTGGTATCCAAATGGATATGGGACAATTCAGACACTCGGTCACAACAACTTAATAATTGGAAAAGTGTCTCATGAGCCTTTCATATGCATCTTGTTAAGTACGTTTGATTGATTGAAATGCAGAATTGCTTAAGCTTAAGTGAAAATGTGATACTTATGTAAAGTGCAAAGTTGTGAAATAATTGTAATGTGAATTAATGTGTTGCATGAATTGAGTGAACCATTAATGATGGTTACCTCATTGAGTTCGCAAAACTCACCAAAATTGCAACGTTGTCTTTTTAGGACCGAGAAACGACTCTAGCTACTGAGAGGCTCTACTGCCGTGTAGATTGTGATTTGGCAAGAGAAGTTGTGGCTCAAAGGTCGGTCAGCTGGGATTTTTGGATAGCTTAGATAGACTTTGTATATTTTCCTCTTTCATGTAGTACTTTTGTATTAGGTTTTGATGATGTACCTGTAGCAAGTGTTGAAAGATACAATGTAGACTTTCAGTTTTTGTGGAATGAAATGAGGAAAAAGTTGGTTTTAAAATATTGTGATTTTCTATTGATGCTTTATAAGTGAATAATGATATGATCCCATGTGAAGTTAATGTAGTGATTGATCATAGCTCACCCTTATTGTAAGATATGTATTGGAATGACCTTCGGGCATCCCGGTGCGTACCTTGCGGTAAGGGGCTACACCTTTTCTAATAAAGTATCCTACGATGGTGGAAGTCCATGCTAAGGCTCTAGTTTGCAACATCTTTATTAGTGGAGAAACTACCTCGTTCACTAAAGAAGATTGGAAATAACTTGGTTTTTTAATGGTAGGTGATAGATGGTTAATTGACTATATTTTTACCCTATATTTAATGTATTCTTGCTTGATATTTTATACTTTTGGTATATATTTGGTACTTAATTCGTTTCAAGTGTGTTTACAGAGTATAATTTCCTTCACAAACTTAAAGGAGAAGAATTTAGACGAAAACATGACATAAAATAGAGAATCAACAATATAGAAGGAGTGCACAACTGTGCACTTTCATACGGTCATAAATTTTTGCAATACTCGTCAAATTTTGATTATACAAGGTTCGATGCATGGTCATGCAAAAGACCGTGCATAGCCCAAAAACCTAGATTTTTATATAAAATTGACGTTTTGGGGGCAAATAGGAGGAGTTATTGGGAGGCGATTTCTAGAAGTGGGATTCATTCTCTAAGTGCGATTTTGGTCTAAAAAAATGGAAAACAAAAAAGATTTCATCAAAAGATCCATCGGAATACAAGATCAAGTCTCTACATTGCAAGAACATTCGATAGAAGACAATCAAGGAGATTTAGAATTATGATTCCATTGTTTTTAATTAGTTTTTCTTTCATTATATGTTTGATTTCATGCTGGATAATGTGTAACTAAACGTCCAGTTAGTTTTTAGTTTAGATGAACCTTATGTTAATAGTTTGATATGATTTGATTCTTTTATTAATGCAATTGGTTGTTTGATATATTGTGATCTGATTTTGCATTTTTATTTATGTTCTAATAACCTGAGAATATTATATTATAATCTGATTTCATACGTAGAGATTAAGAAATCCTAGTGTTCATAGATCTACCGTAATTAGAAGGAGTTTATTGCAATCCTAGAGATAGGATAACATAAATCTTCCATAATAGGGTTAAACTTAATAGAGGGACTTATAAATTGTTAAAGAAATCCTATAAGATTTAACCTAAGTAATTTAATTAGAGACCTTAGGATTAGTTGTTTATAGACTCAAGATTAACTACTAGCATACCACAGGAGTCTCCATGGTCTAATACATCAACAAAACAATTGCATGATAAAAGATCAATCCGTTAAGGTTTAAGGGATTAGAACCTAGATACTAATTTATGATAAAGATAGTTTTCTATGTGAATTCCACTATCTTTGCATTCATTATCATTTCCTATTTGTTTTAGAGTGAAGAAGAGACAACAATCGATTTTACGAATGAACATACATTTCAAGAAGGAAAGGAGGTAACAAGTGCTTTGAAAGATGTGATGATCGAGTTTATTCATGAATCACTCATGACGCATCAGAAAAGAGAGGCTAATATACAAAATATGGTGAATTAAATTGATCAACTGGTGGGTACATTATCTGACGAGACGCAAGGGAGTTTGTTCAGTTCAATTGAAACTGATACTATCAATCGAGAGACAATCACCCTTAGTAGTGAAAAAGAGCCTCCTGAAAAAGAAGACAATAAACCTCTATCCAAGAAGAGAAAGTAAAAGAGTGGCAGAAGATAATTGAAGAAGATGAGTCAGAAGCCTTTGTCCGAGACAAAGAAGAAGAAGAGTGGATAGAGGTGGTTGAGGAAAAACCAGCGGACGAACCGAGTTAGGAAAATACTGACGAGGTGTTGGTAGTGACCTTAAGTATGAAGGGTTCCCACTTCCTCAAAGACAAGCTGCTTGAGCCAATCGACGATTTAGGGAGTTTCATTATCCCTCATTTTATTAACAATTTGTCATTAAAAAGGGTATTATTGCTTGAAATTGGATTTATTAATTTGATAAATTATGTCCTTGTTATTATCTTGCGACACTTGGCTTGTTTATAGGCTATGAAACCATTTTGTGGAGAAAAGGGTTGATGGAAGCCACTAATTATTGATCCAAGATGAAGTTGAGCATGTAGGTTACTTCGAGCTAAAGACGTTAAAGAAGCACTGCATAGGAGGCAACCCATGAATCATGATAGATTTCATTTTATGTTTTTTTAATGTTTCTTAGTTATTTTCATTATTGTTATTATTATTATTTTATTTTATCTTTTTATCCCTTTTTGTTTATGTTTTGCAAGGATGTTAATGTCATATTGGATGGATCCGAATAAGAAAATCATCATAATCAGGAAAGTATCAACAACCTTTCACTTTTTCATAAGTGTTTGTGTTATATACATTGAGGTAAATATACAATTTAAGTGTGGGGATGGGTTTTATGAAGATTCAACTGATTTCTTCAAGGTTAATTTAATACTGATTATAATTTTTATTATATGATATCTTGAATTGGTTGAATCCATCCTTTAATACTCTTCTTTATTGTTGAATATTGATTTGAATTGGTGTGAAAAAGGATGTTGGTTAGAATGAAATTAGTTTTCTAAGTCATATTTTTCGTAATCATTGAAATTTTCAAGTTGAATGAAAATTTCATATTATTTAAACACATATATACCCATTTTTTTAATGAGCTTGTGAGCTTCAAGTGCAATTTTTGAAAATTTTTAAAGCTCTAGTTATTCTTTCATGTCTGTGTTATCGTGTATAGTTGGATAATTCTAGAACTTGCTTTTATTATGCATATCGAGATCATATTTGTTGCATTAATATGATAAAGGCATTTAGATTTACCAACTTGCTTAGCTTATTTCTTTGAAATCACCATACCCTAATATAAACCTTTATCTTTTTTGTTCTTTTAAGACCTTTTTTATTGTTTTGAACCTTGAAGGTTATCTACATGATTTACTTATTGAGACTTGAAATTTC
This sequence comes from Erythroxylum macrophyllum, assembly GCA_027564415.1. Lineage (NCBI taxonomy): Eukaryota > Viridiplantae > Streptophyta > Magnoliopsida > Malpighiales > Erythroxylaceae > Erythroxylum > Erythroxylum macrophyllum. Next base: position 9,100 of record JAOQMK010243204.1, read on the forward strand.
TGAAAGGTCCAATATTTGTTAAATTGTGTTATTTATTGGAATATTATAAAAAAGGACAAAAGAAAGAAAAAAGAAAAAAGAGAAAAAAAGTTTTTGGTACCAATAGAGTTGCTTTGAAAGGACTTACGTATACTTGTAAACAAGTTTTGTCCTATTTCTTTGAGTAAATTTCCTTCACTTAACCCCTTTTATTATCCCATTCATACCATATCGAAACCCTGTTACAACCTTATAAAGACCTTCTGAATTTTGTTTCTAGTTTGTACATAAGTAATGGAGATGTGTTTTTACAAGAGTTCTACTATGCATTTATTAAGAGTTTTGACACTTTTCACCTTAAATGCTTGAGCGCATTATGTGAAATCTTGGTGAGGTGTAAAGATTTAAGCTTTTGATTTCAATGTGATTGTTGATGTAATTACTATTAATATTGCTTAGGAAGTTAATTATAAGACAACTTGTGTTGGCCCCCATTTTTTCCCTCTAGTTAAGCATGATTTAAATGAATTATGAGGTTTTGATGGATTTAATTTTTTTTGGAGTTATTATTATGTTAATGTTAGTAAGATCATATGACATGGGTTAATGGAATTAAAGTACTAAGGTAATAAGGATGTTCAAGGGTATTTTTGGAAGGTCACTTAAGAGTATAAGGACATAAGCATGTAAGGAAGGGTAAAAAGGACTTTGCACACTCATTAAGGGTATTATAGGAAGAGGAAAATGTTGTATTGCTTTGGAGAGGAGTAAAAACGTGAATTGAAGATAGAAAGAAGAAGAGAACACCGAAAATGAGAAAAGAGAGTTAAGTGTTTCGGATTTTGCAAGAAAGGAAGGAAGTAGACTTAGGGTTCTTCATTTCTTGGTTTTCAAGAGAGATTTTGAAGTTTATTCAAGAAGGAAGAAGGTAGAGGAAGAGAAGAGTTTTCATTTCAAGCCAAGAAACTCTTCATTTGGTGAAGAATCAAGGTAAGGGCATTTTTGATTTGTTGGATTTTTGGAAGGGTTTTGGTTCAAAGAGCTTAGGAAATCCTTGGGTTTAAATATTCTAGGGTCAATTTCTTGCTTAGGTTTTTGTGAGATTTTCAATTAGAATGCCTATTGATATGGGAATTTTGTCTTTGATAAAGGAAATCAAGGAAAGGCAAGAGGAGCAAGAGGAGAGGCATTTTTGAGCAAGTTTTAAGTAAGAAAATTCAAGGTGGGTTTCATGTTTATAATTAGATAATGAGCCATTATGTTTTCTTTTTAGTTAAGAAAATAAAATGATTTTTCATTGCTTTATAATTGTGGCATTTTGCTACTTTTGAATGATTTGAGAAATTGCAATATGCTTGATATTTGAATTTGGTTGATTAATTGTGAAAAGATGATGGAAGTGCGCATGAAATATTTCATGCTCATGAAAGACATGGTTTGAAAATGTGCCATTTGGGCAACATGTTTACAAGTTATGAAATGCATGTTATGTGGGTTTGGTTAGGTCCCTTAAGTATGTCAAGTGCATTTTGACTAAAGGCTTCTCCTGCCTGCCCGCTAGTGGCATGGAGCTCCTTTATGGACTCCCATAAGTTCACGGCTACGCAAAACCTTTTTGTGGGATTGCGATAGTCCGTTCTGTTCATGACTACCAGGACCCTTATGGGAAATGTGTAGTACGTTATGTTTTTGGACCAACCCAAACCATTCTGATGTGTTTATGTGTTCATGATATATAGACAAGATTGATGCATACATGATTTGTTTTATTATGAATTTGGTTGAAAATTTAAAAACCATGTGTTTTATGATTCAATAAGAATTTCCTATGACAATGAACATTTTTAAATGATTTGCTTGTTATTTGTTATAAGCTTGTTACCCACGAGCTTTTATGCTCACCCTTGCTTTTTGTCCCTGATAATTTGCATTTTTGTCATGTTAATTCTTTGTGTTTTATGTTCTTTTGGTAGGCTTTTGTGATGCGTTGCTTGT
>JAOQMK010243287.1:0-11056 GCA_027564415.1 Erythroxylum macrophyllum
TTAATAATATTAAAAATAGTAAGTAGAAAATTTATAACAATAATTAATAATAATAATAATAATAAATATTATTATTAACAATAAAGAATAAGAATAAGAATAACTTATTAAAAATTAATAATAATAATAATAATAATAATAATAATAATAATAATAAGAGAAGTTGTCAAAGCATCATCATGAAGTTACCAGAAGATTCAAAACCTCTGATACAGTTGTTGCATAACCTGCATATTAGCCGCACAAAGTTGTAGAAGGAACCAGAGCCGCCCTGGGCAAAGGCATGGTGGCACCTGCCCAGGCTCATCTTTATAAATGATAAAATAGGGTATATTTTTATTTTTATAAAAAATAAAATAAAATAAAATAGAGTCTATTCTTAACCTTATAAAGAAAAACAAAAAGGTATATATTTTATTTATTTTTGTTTTATATAAAAACTCAAAAATAAGTAAAAATAAGATTTTTTTATTTAACCCAAAACCTATAAAATATAAAGAATGCCCTGGAAGTAACTATGGTCTCAGCCACAGGCATGTCCATGACTAAGTTCACAGGCATTAAAATATTCGTAATCGATATGACCCAGCTCATGACCGTGCCTTAAATAGTACTCGTTGGAAACTCTAATTTTTAAATTAATATTTCCTATATTTTTTTAGTTTTAGTAGTTTTTGATATCTTTATTCATTTGGAATTATGAGCAAAGATTTGAATTTTGTACCGTTCCGGCCGGAAATCGATACCAGAACGGCCATCTATGATACCGGGTATAAGTTCCGATCGGTACCGACCGGTACCGCCAATACCGGTATATTTCGGGACCATTCCGTAAAATTAAAATTTTCGAAGGACTAAATTGAAAATAAAAAAAAGTAACCTAATTTTATCTACCCCCGACGTTTCTGGATCTGGAATCTTCTTCTCTCTTCTTCGGTTTCTCCTTCCTCTCCTCTCCTCGCTGCTGCTCCTCCCTCTTCGGATCTCGTCTCGCCGCCGTCTCCTCGTCGTCCCCTCCTCGCCGTCGACGTGTTCTCCTCGTCCTTCGTCTTCGACCGTGGTTTGTTCTCCAGTCCCTCAGCTCAACCCGCTCCTCCTCGTCGCCGCCTTCGCTTGTCCTCGTCCTCGTCCTCGTCATCGCCAATCGCTCCTCCTCGTCGCCAGCACGACCAGCTTAGCTCCGCCGGAGCAAAGGACGATGTCGACCCAGATTGACACCGAAGATCCGATAGTTTTTGGGGTGTGTTTTATTGGTTTTGGTTTCATTTTTCATGCATTTTTTGACAATGATTGCTTCTGTGATTGTGTTGATTGTTGGAATATGGTAGATTGGAGGTGAAAATTTGGTGTTATTGTGTTGGATTTAGGGAAAATTTTGGTAGTGGATTTCGGTGGAGAATGAGGTTAACCGAATGGATTTGGGCAAAATTTTTGATTGGTTTGGTTGGAATTTCATTTCTTTGGATTTGGAATTTTGGATGTTGTTGAACCGAAATTGTGATTTGGATTTGGAATTTTGGATGTTCAACTGAAATTGTGATTTGTAATTTTTGTGATTTGTGAGTTATTAAATTCAACAGAAATTGGAAGTTTGAAATTGGATTTTAGCATTTTGGAATTGGAAATTGGAAGTGGATTGGAAATTAAAATTGGAATTGGAATTGGAATTGGATTGAAATTTTTTTTTTATGTTAATACCATCTGGCCAGGCTTTATTGATATAAACAACCAAAGTTAAAAAAATTGTTCAAAATCACGCAACAAGCAAAACAGAAAACAGATGGTCTAATAAAGCGAAACGAAAACGAACACAGGCCAAAAAGCTAGTCCATGAGTCGAGCTTGAAGACCAGAAAATGACAGCGGTAACGGAGAAATCTTCAGCGGCTGATCATGATCCATAGGTCCCAGTAAATATCAGGATCTGGGTTTCTTCAAGAGAAAAACTAATCTTCACGGAGGTTCACGGAAGCGCTGCTCTTCAGTAATCACCGCTTCAGCTTCCGGCGGGGCTTCTTCCATAAAAAACCTATCTTCATGCGAATTAATTCCAGCCCGAGCTATGAGATGTGCTGCTCGATTTGCCTCCCTTCGAACATGCAAAAAGACGCAAGATAAGAAGTTTTTTGCCATCTGTAATCCATCACTAATAATTGGGCTAATTTTGGATTTATCCAAATTAAATTTGGAATTGAAATTGAAATTGAAATTGAAATTGTATGATTTAGATCGGAAATAAATTTGGAATTGGAATTGGAATTGGAGTTTGGAATTGGATTGTAAATTAAATTTGGAATTGGAATTGAAATTGAAATTGAAACTGAAATTGTATGATTTGGATTGGAAATTAAATTTGGAATTGGAATTGGAATTGGAATTTGGAATTAGATTGTAAATTAAATTTGGAATTGAAATTGGATTTTGGCATTATTGTATTAATATTGAATTATTGAATTATTGATCAATGAAATTGAATTTGAGTTTTGTCCTTTTAGGCTTTTAGCAATTGAATTTGAGAATTGAGATTGAGTTTGATAATTTGAAATGTTTAATTATACATGTATTTTATTTAATGATAATTTGGTGCTTATGGTTAACCTTATGTTTTAAATTTAAACTTTAAAGTTTAATTATTGATGTTGATTAATTGGTTGTTAAAACATAAAATTGAAAGTTGATAATTAAAATCAAATAAACATTTAAACCTAATTGTAAAATTGATAATCAAATGTGAATTTAATAATTAAATGTAAAATTGTAAAATTGATAATCAAAATTAGTAAATAAAATTGAAAAAGCTTAACATTAATCAACTCATTCTTATTGGAAATTGTTGGGAATGGACTGAATGGAAATGGAATTATGATTGTTTTGCAATTGTTATTTCAAATTAATTGTCATTATTATTTATTATTAAGATTATTGAAAGCATGGTTGATGTAAACAGTAAACTAGTAAAGTATACAGTACAGTTGTATAATATATCAATATGGACTATTTTACAATTTTTAAAAAGTTTAGGGACTATTTTATAAATTTAAAAAATATCCCGAAACGGTACCCAGTACCGATCGGTACTGGTACATTTTCGTTCCAGAGCCTAATCCAGTACCGAGCCCGGTACGGTATTCATAACATTGGTTTATACTACTTATATTTAATTATAAGGAAGATGACAATATTTACATAATTAGTTATTTATACTTTATAGATGGGTGAGGGCCAATGTCAAGTGTTACACCCCCTAATACTAATACAACAGCAACGCAAGCATCCCAAAGTGTACCTACTAATACAACTCAACCTATGAGAAGGATCAAACTAATGGCTAAAAGATCTGCTACTAGGAAATCTTCATAGTTGGTGAGTATTGCTTCATTACCTAATGCAATGTTAGCTCTTTTACTCCCTTTTTTTTTTGGAATATAGCTATTTTGCTTTCAACCTCTTACATTAGAAGGCTCTAAAAAGAACTAATTAACGTTAGAAATGAATAATAAATGATCCAACTCTTTCCAATCTCGAATTAAAGTTGGATCAAGTTGAATGTCGACTACATCTTAGAGACTTTCACTACCAATTTTGGTGTGAGAAACACAAAAATGTGTAACAATGAAAAAGAGTTGTTATGCACTTTAAGGTGGTGACATGTGTCACCACTTTATTCTTTATTCTTTTTTTCTTTACTTTTTCTTTCTTTTTTTAAATTTTCATGCAAAAATTGGTGTTTTAATGCAAAATTCACAAAATAACCCAATTAACAGTCATGCAATATTGACACCATTTTCACTCAATTAATCTCACATTTGGATCAAAACACAAAGATTTGTAATCAAAATTAATATATGAAGGCAATTAAAAGCAATAGAAATTAGACACAACAAGAGCAGAAGGAAGATTGCCTACTAAAGGTCAAAAATATATATGTACTGATCCTGAATCATTAGACAAATGGCAGAATCAAAACAAGGTATGATGGCTTTTGTGATAGATCCAAACTATGTATATATACTTATAAACAAGAATGCCGGAAGATTTAATTATTCATTGTTTTGTTGTTCATCATGCATAGCTATTGACTTCTAATAGAGTCTTGCTTCAGTCATGGCTGATTTAATGTATTTATTGGTTTTTTAGCCCTCAGTGGCTTGCTTTTTTCATCTGTATGCTTTTACTGAAATAGGTGATAGTTCCTTTGTGTTTGTGTGAGTGTGATCTTGATGACATCTCTTTTAAGCTGAATCATACTTCTAAATTTCTACTAGTTACTAATTATGTAAGCATGGTGTGAGTGATTAAGCACTGCAAAAGTTCTTGGATTACGCCTTTGAAGCTGGAGCTGATTACATACCAATCTATCTGAGAAAGTTGGAAGACAGAGGTATGGTTTTGAATATGGAGCTTTAAAAGATAGAACCATTTGGAGAAACCATTATTTTAGGATATTGTTTCAGTTTGTAGAATAATGTCAGTGTCTGTAACCTATTTACTTGCTTGTTTGATCTTACTATGTAATTTACTCTTAAAAAATGATATTGACTTTATTGTTCTTATACATGATTGTTGTCTTTTTCCAGTTAGTTACTCTTCAACATTGATGTCATTGCCAACTGCTTCTTTTTCGCCTTTCTTTTTCCTTTGAACATTAATCATATCATTGTTTATAAGAGCATATATTAGAGTTTATAATTTCCGTTTAGATATATTTATTATATATAGAATTCAATACATTTCTCCTTTTGTAAATATATTTCATATTCAAGAATGTTAGCTTTTTCGGTCTCTTATTTTTCATTATTACTCTAATATATGTATATTTTAAAAAGTAACAATGGTCAATTGACAAAGATAGAACATAACTCTTCATTGTAATTACTAGAGGATAAGTAATTATGAATGATACAAATGTAATTAAGATTAATAGATGGAATTTTGTAATAATTATAGTTACTTCTACAATGTAAAACCTTATAACAATTGTAGTTTCCTGAACAATATGAAAATCTTACAACTAAATATTAATGTGGTAGGTGATTGAATAAAAGATAGGAAGTGTCACAATAAATACAATAGTTACATTTACTCTTTTAACTATTACAATGTCTCCATTTTTTTGTGCTTACATCCGACAACCAAGCTATGAAATTGCATGGGGCCTACAAAATAAAGATATAAACACAAATGTTAGGACTTATGACAAATTTGCACTATCCACATAAATTTTTGCGCATACTTACTTCTTGCGAACAATGATATATTTTCCGAACAAGACTCTTACCCCAACGCACATATCTTGTTTGACATATTTTACGACAAAAACAAACTTTCATCTCTTTCTCAAATACTAAGTACTTACAAGAAACCTTTGATTTGAATATTGGTTAACATTAATTTATACGATTGGCATTGTTACAAACAATAATTGAATTACTTACTTTCATATTAAAGCATTTATAAAATGTTGACCAATGTTCAGCTTAACATTTGAAATCTGTAACTTTATCAAGGCATTTCAACTGGGGCAATTAATATTCAACATTTGTATTATATATAGAAATATCATTATTAATTATATTTGAATCCAATTAAATTATTACATATAACAAATAATATATATTACAGTTATTTTACTGCTTAACATAATGCTTTCTTTTCACAAAATTGAGAATATATCCTTCCAGTTTCTGCTACACTATAAAAGAACAATAAATAACACCCTTGAATCCATTAACATCACCTTAACACTCTTCCTATATGAAATATATACCAGGTGCATGCCCAACGAAAGCTACATATGCTTTATTTCTGCCCATAAACGGTGCCCAACGAAAGCTACATATGCTTTATTTCTGCCCATAAACGGTTATCATGTTACAATATCATCATACAAATATTTAATTACTACCTTAAATGCAACACTACTATGATTTCTTTTCATAAATTTTCCTAACAAAGATTTAAATTTCCAAAATGTTAGCATAATATCCCCAATATTAAGAGTTTAGCTAAACTACCATTGCATTTACAAAATGAAAGAGAGGAAGCTTCTTCCCTGCAAATCAGAACGAAGTATCATATAATTGAATATTTAGGCTATGAACTATTTAATGTCATATTTTCTCAGTAATTACCAAGATATATATATTCTCCATACGACACAAAACAAAGTATGAATCGACCATCATGCATTTAGTTACTCGATTTTTTTACTAGACTTTCATTCTATACTAAAAACCAAGTGTATGAGAATTCAAGGTTTTTACTCTTCAATTTGCTATGTACACATACAAGTCAATCCTCCTTTTCAATAACAAACAAATCGTACCCTAGCACAATCCAATTTGAAACCCTAATACCCTAGCACAATACAAGTCAACTTTTTGGAAGCACAAATCCAATTTAAGACCCTATTACAACAAATTTTTAAATTGGATTTGTGCTTTCGGAACCCTAGCACAATACAAGTCAATTTTCTGGAAGCACAAATCCAATTTGAAACCCTAGTACAACACTTTGGATTTATGCTTTCAGAACCCAGAATCTAATTTGAAACCCTAGTACAACAACACACCATTTCATACAAAAGCCAAATCGGTGGAAAGAATAATAGATAGAGAGAGAGGATCAATCATACCCTAGTCGGCACAACAGCAAATCCGACAACAAAATCTTCAGTTTTTACCCGACGACAAAATCACTCTCTTATGAAGCACCCACACACGAAATCACAAAAAAAACGCTTGTTGGTCTGATGAAGCAAATAACTTTGCGATAGAAGAAGCATTAATGCACGAATTCACTCTCTTATAAACTTTGGGGGATTTTAGGTTACAGGTTAGGGATTTCAGAGCAAGAATTTTAAGCGTTGATCAATAGAGAAGATACAGAGAAGAGAGGGAGAAGGGAGGGACATATGATTTTAGTTAAAACAACGTTGTTTTACTATCAAAGCTAAACGACATCGTTTCGCTAATCAGACAATCTTCTCCTAAACCAGCTGAGGTGTTTGATTAATAAGGGGTGTCAACACGTGGCTGTGCCACGTCAGCATAGATAACGGTGAGTCTAACCTCGAGCTAAAATTGAAAAAATTGAAAGTTTGGGCATTTTAATGCTACTTTTTAAAGTTCAGGCTATAATTGAAAAATTGAAGAAAGTTTGGGCTTCTTTTAGTAATTAACCCTTATTTATTCCACAAAATTCCAATTTTTAATTTTTTTAAAAATAAAGAATTCAATTATAATAATTATTTAAATTTTGAATTCTCATTTAGCTAGAGTTTGACCAAAATTGGAATTTCATTTCCATTTTCCTATAGTAAAATAGATATATATAACTTAGTTAAGAGTCTTATGACATAGACTAGTGTTTTAGCGTTTTAGCGACAGTAGTTCTTATATGTTATCTTTCATTATTTTCTAATAAGATACTATTTATTAGTATTTGGTTTCCTTTGTTATTTCCTTTTATTTTGTTATTAATTGAAGCAATAGTCATATTGTGAGACTTTTTTAAGCATTAGGGAGAAATGTTCTAACACGAAACTTGACTACTTGATGAAAGGCATTAAATATTTGGCTTTTATAACTTTGTGTGTATCCTTATTCATAAAGCAATAGTGCAATATACATAGATTTTAAAAAGTCCATATTCACCTTATTTCCAAGGTTCACTTATACAATGGCAATTACTATGACATTTATCTGTCGATGGATAGATTATGTTGATTGGTGTTAAACAACCCCTATAACTATCACCTTGCTTAGACCAGACACAACAATCTCCTTGCTTAGAGCAAACACAACAATCTCTAACTATTTGTGTAATTTCTATATAACTCAAACATAGCTATAGTAGTTAGGATGTAACTGCATAAAATTACTTATAAATGCTGGTTCTTTTATTTATATGTGTATGCTATATGTGCTTTATAAATGTTAGTGCTCGTATATATTGTATTTTTCCCTTCCCTATATTAATAAAAGTTCCACTTTTATTATTTATTTTTTGCTCCATATTTTTTTGTCCTGAGATTACTAAGTTATATAATGCACTGAAGGTGTTTGAAAAAATGACACCTCTAAGAGGTTTGATAAATTGATATTAAAAACATAATTTGTGAACTTAGTTGCAAACCCAGTGAGATTTTAAGGAGAATCTTAGTCTTAAATAAATCCAAGTGATAACTGGTATTAAGACAAGGTTAAAAGTCATTTATGGTATGAAATGGTAAGCATAGCTAAGGTCATAACTCAGAAGATAATGTTATGTAAGTTATAACACGTCTTGATCATATTGACAATAAAATCGCCAGTATCTAAAAGCATTTGGATGACATTTATGGTGGGACAAACATGAGAGTTAATGATGCGAAAGGGTGAAACCTTGATACCCAATATACTTGATTTATAATCAAGCCCCAAGGAAGTTAAAACTATATTTAAAGATAGAACTTTAACCCAATGATTATATGGAATCACGAACTAACGGTATAAAAGGATCTTAACTCATCATTACAAAAAATTAAAACAATGATTTTAAGACGAGTTAAACACTACAAGAAAATAACTTAATAAGTTGGAAAAGTTCTTTAAAGAATTAAAGAGAAAACTCTCACAATTATGTTAATAATCCAAGATAGACTTTAATTAAAGACACAACCCTTTATATACTAAAACACCAAAACTAGGGTTTTAATTACATACGACCTAGGACATAATTGTAGACTACGCCATAATGGTTCTAGATATTTTACCACCATTAGCAATATTTAAGACACATTTGTGCTTGAGACCATGGATCCTTTGATATCTTAGGGAAGTTAGGCATGACATGAGACATACAAGTAGTTGGAGACCACGAACTCTTGTAAACTTATGAATTAAGACATATTATGAGAAATGTTGTGAATACCGTATTAAACTTAGTACTGGATTTGATTATGCAAAGGTGCAGTATTGGTACTGGCCATATATTGTTTTAGATAATCTTTAAAATTATAAAGTAATCCTAAAATTTTATAAAATTAGAAAATAGTCCTTTAATATATCATTTATGCCTTTTAACCCAAATTTCAATTGATGGATAGTTCTGAAGATGGAAGAAGTAAATAGGAAAAATAATAGAGGGCATAACAACTAGTAGCCTTTGATGTGTTGCATTTGCTCATAAGAGAATGACTAAAAATGACCTAAAGAACTAGACTAATAATGTTATAAAATAAAAGCTACAAGAAGATATTTTGAGTTTTCAAGGGATTGTTGGTCTCAGAGATCCATATAGATCTAGGGCTAAGAAAGTTATAGAAACTTGCAAAGTTACAGGAGTGAACATAAAAATGATAACACAAAACAACATTTTTACTACAAATGTTATAGCTATAGAATATGGAATACTAAAGCTCAAGAATGATGAAGAAATCGTGATAGAAGGAGCTAAACACCTAAAAAAAATGGAAGTGGTCAAGAAAATATGCATAATGGAAATTAGTCAGAGATAACAAGAAAGTCGATGGTAGTAAGAAAACCAACAACAACAAGGGGCATCGATAAAGAAATCAATTACAGCAAGGGGATAACAATAAAATTAGGGATTTTGGGTTTACACTTGCAGAATAAGGAGGGAGTAGTCAAAGGAGTATTAAATAAATATTTTATTTTTACATTTTAATCCTTTAATTTTTTTAGATTTTAAATTATAACCTAATATTATTGATATGTGCTTAATTGTTGATATTTTTAATTATTTTCACTTAGCAATTATTGATACAAAAATGATTAAAATACTCACTTTAATTCATATTTGTTTTTAGGTATAATTTGAGAGCAAAGAAATTAAAGTGAGTTAAAAGCATTATATATGGGTCATTTTCTGAATATTTATTTTGCTTGTCTTTATTGAGAAGAAGAAAATTAAAAGACAAGACAAAAATTATATGAGGAGCAAATTAAAATAGAAGAGGCGTGACCCAAGGCATCACGTGGAGCAGCAAGAGAACAAAACATCAGACACTTAGCACAAGAGAGGAACGTGGTGTTGTATGCGCAAGCCAGGAGGATTTTAAAAACCATGAGAAGTCACGCAAGCAATAAAATGAGCAAATTGAATTAGCTAGTGGGAGACTTGGTTCAAAAAACAAAGCAGCGACAGGAGCAAATTAAAAGCATTCAACGTGAATTAGCTACAAGAAAGGGACCAGCAAAATTATGTGACGCAAATAAGAAGAGAGAAGAGTGGCAATTTACAGTTGGGAATAACAACGTGACATGCGGTAGTGGAGCAACAAATGCAAGGAAATTAAATGGGCAGAAATAAAACAGAGAAATTAAATGAAAAAGGAGGCTGCAAACAAAGCAATACACAACAGGTGGCGTCAATCAAAGGAGGGCTGCAAAAACAAGGGAATTAGGAGCGCAACAGCTGGCGACGTGGCATAAGGAAGGAATTAGCAGAAATTAAAGGCACAGGAGACAAGCTACAAATCAACAAGAGTTGGCGTTCCAACGAATGAGCAAGCACACGCGGCGTTTTGCAACAGGTGCAGAAGGTAATTAGCTACAATAAAACACAACAGGGAACCCAGCGCAGTAGCCAATAGGATGCAAAAGTAACAAAAACGTTGTGGATTTACGGTGGCAATTAAGGAGACAAGCAAAGAAGGCAACAGGTGTCGGCGCAACATAAATAAATAAAGGAGCTGAAATTAAGGGGATGAACGCAAGTGACGGAGACCTAGACGAGAGCTGGGCAGCGTGAGATAGAAAAAATCAGCGGCGCTGGAGAGCACGCACACAGCAGGAGGGTGATGGCTTGAAGCTGGGCGGCGTGGTCTTCGGTGGAGGCTTGGAGCTAGGCTGCTTGGCTGGCTGGTTCAGGCGCAGGATGAGGCACGAAGCAATGGAGAGCAGCATGAACTTCAACAATTAATTGTCTAATCGATGAACAGTAACAGTGGAGTGAAGCTTTGAACACAAATTAAGGGTATTTGAGTAGAGACTTTGGATGGGGCTGAAGCATTTTTATCGAAAAAGATCCATGAAGAGCTAGACGTCCCGACG
>JAOQMK010243307.1:0-11051 GCA_027564415.1 Erythroxylum macrophyllum
AACCCAACCTCTCGGCTTTACTCTCACCTAAGAAAAGCCGATGCGCCCTCGGTCGTGTGATATTGCTTACTGTTTTACTTCTTCGATCTTGCGCTAGATCTTTTCAACTATTTCCATCCTCCTTTTGCATTAATTCATGGAACGTCTCCTTTCTAGGTTGAGGCATGTTCTTTACCAACAAAGCTTCGTAATTTTGTTTTTTATCAACTACATCCGGGTATCTTCTGTTTTTCATTTCTTTAGCGATCGATGATATGCTGCTCAAATTTGATCAATTTGCCCATAGATGTAATAGCCAACTCTTAGTTGTGTCTCTATGTGTTGCCGTGGGCGATTCGTTATCTTTCTTTGATTTTGCTTCCCGCCTCAACTCTTTCCATTTGTTTCTAAGTCTTCCTATGATTCCCTTCTTGGATCCCTTCTGGATTTTCTCGTTCTTAGATCATTAGGAAAGTCAAATTCCCTACTTTTCTGGGGTAGTTACTTTAGTTTTTTTATTAAATTTTGGAAATTTTCTTTTTTAGGGGTCAGATAATTTTTCTGGTTTATTATTGAAAACGTGTTGTTTCTTGCAGAAGATGATGAGTTTGTGAATGTGTTCAGAGTTTTGGTTATTAGTGAGGCAATGTCGTTGTTTCTGTTGAGCTTAACCTCGAAAAAGGAGCAAAGTACTAAGGAGAGCAACGGAGCGATGTTATATCTCAATGTGTATGATCTTTGCCCTACAAATAACTATCTTTCCCGGGTCAGTCTCGAGATCTTTGATAAGTGCAAATGTAATGTAACAGTGGTAAAAATGTAAACATGGGTGTGATAGCAGAAATGAAGAGAGGAATCGAAGAATTGTATTGAAATGGTTTATGAAAGCTGACATCGACAGATTTCAGAGCTCTACCTTTCTCAGTAATGTAATCATTTAACTACAATATTCCTCATGCTCTCTCCTTCTCTCTCTGTCTATATATAAGCTAATTTGTATAACAAACGTATAACGAAATGCCCTACTGGGTGATGTACCCCATAACAGAATATAGCAAATAACCCACATGCACAGCCACATGTTTCTGCGTAACCAACTTCCACTCCAGCACTCATTTCCTTTATTCATGACAAACTCAGATTCTTCTACTCTTTGTTAGACCCAGCTTTAGGAAAACCTCTTGCCTTCTTCCTTTGATACATGAACTGGATTGTTGGTTTGCTAGGCCCATCAATACCCCCGCCAACAAGATTCACCTTGTCCTCAAGGTGGAAGGTGGGAAAGACATCTTTGATCAATTGAAATGGCTCCTAAGTTGCTTCAAAAGAGGGAAGATGTTTCCACTTCACCAAGAGCTTCAGATTAGTGCCGTGACCACGAGTGGCCAAAATCGTCTCAAGTTCTACTTCCCAATCCAATTCTGGAGATAATACTAGAGGAAGGGGTTGAACTTGATCGGTGTTGCCGACTGCCTTTTTCAGCTGAGATATATGGAAAACTGGGTGGATACCTGCTGATGTAGGAAGTTGAAGTTCATAGGCAACATCGCCAATTCGTTTCAATACTGGAAAAGGGTCGAAATATCTGGGCGCTAGCTTCTTATTTGGCCTTGAAGCCAATGAACTTTGACGATAGGGGCGAAGCTTTAAGTACACCAGATCACCTGCCTCAAACTGCACATCACGTCGGTGTTTATCCGCAGCTTGCTTCATCCGGTTCTGGGCCATTACCAACTGCTCCTTTAACTCATTAAGCATCAGGTCACGATTCAATAATTGCTCCTCCAGCGCTGAATTGGAAGTTGTGCTGAAACCATATCAAACCAGGGTGGGAGGGTCCCTGCCGTAAACCAGCTTAAAGGGCGTTGTCTTGGTGGAAGTATGGAAAGAAGTATTGTACGAATACTCAACCCAAGTGATCCATTTAGCCCACTGTTTTGGTTGTTGGCTTGCAAAGCAACGCAAGTATGTCTCAAGACACCGATTCACCACTTCACTTTGCCCGTCGGTTTGCAGGTGATAGGAGGTGCTTCTCTTAAGCTTGGTGTGCTGAAGACGGAACAACTCAGTCCAAAAATGGCTCAAAAAAATTCTGTCTCGATCTGTAACAATGCGTCTAGGGAATCCATGGAGCTTTACAACCGTATTAATAAACTCCTCTGCCACTATCTTTGCAGTATAAGGATGTTTCAAAAGAGTGAAGTGTGCATACTTACTTAATCTATCTACAACCACCATAATGGAATTGAATCCGTGTGATTTTGGAAGGTCGTCGATGAAGTCCATGCTTAGGTCTTCCCATATAGCCTGTGGAATGGGGAGTGGCTGTAAAAGGCCAGCTGGTGTCAACGTTTGGTACTTATTTTGCTGACATATGGGACATTCTTCTACAAACTTTTTGATCCTAGCACGCATGCCGTCCCAATATAATCCTCCTGAAACACGCTTGAAGGTGCGTAGAAAACCTCCATGTCCAACAATAGGACTACTGTGGAATTCCTTTAGCAACGTCGGAATTAAAGAAGAAGCCTTTGGTATCACCAACTTTCCATTAAAAATAATGTATCATGCTCAAGAGACCAGCCCGGATGAGAAGAAGAATCCTTTTTCCAAAGATTGCTTGATAGCTTGTAACTCGGGATCATTCTCAATTTCTCGAGACAACAAGGATAAATCCAAAACAGAGGGGACTGAAATTGCCATCATCTCCACTGGATGAGGAATACGCGGATAAAGCGTCTGCGGCTTTGTTTTCCAGTCCGAGTTTATACTGCACTTCAAAATCAAAGCTCATGATTTTAGCTAACCACCTTTGATACTCCATTGCTACCATACGTTGCTCCAGCAAGTAGCGTAAGGCCATTTGGTCGGTACGAACAATAAAGTGGCGCCCAAGTAAGTATTGTCGCCATTTTTGTATAGCCATGACTATTGCCATCAACTCCCGTTCGTATACTGATTTGTAACGCGCCCAACCTTGTAAGGCATGACTGAAAAAGGCCAAAGGTCGACCTTTTTGAGATAATACCGCTCCCAACCCAATTCCTGAAGCATCTGTCTCCACCACAAGTACCTCCGAAAAATTAGGGAGCACCAAAATAGGGACTAATTTCATAGCTTTTTGAAGTTTTTCCACTGCTGTTGTTGCTTCACTAGTCCACTCAAAAGAGTCTTTCTTGAGTAATTGAGTAAGTGGGGCAATAATCCTCTCGTAATGGTGAACAAAACGCCTATAGTATCCGGTCAACCCCAAGAACCCTCTCAACTCCTTTGGATTAGTTGGAAGAGGCCATTCATCCATCACCTTGATTTTGTTATAATTGGCTGCCACCCCCTTTTCCGAAATAATGTGGCCAAGGTACTCCACTTCAGTTTGATAGAAGCAACATTTCTCGGCATTGGTAAACAATTTGTGATCACGTAGCAAGGCCAACACCTCCTTCAAGTGTCCTTCATGATCTGCAAGTGTGGCACTATAAACAAGGATATCGTCAAAAAACACCAATACATAGCGCCGCAACAAATGCTTAAATATATTATTCATCAAGGCTTGAAAAGTTATCGGGGCATTGGTTAGTCCGAACGGCATAACAAGGAATTCATAATGGCCTTCGTGGGTACGAAAAGTCGTCTTGTGTACATCCTCTGTTTTGACGCAGATTTGGTGATAACCAGTTTTGAGATCAAGTTTAGAAAATACCTGTGCACCGTGAAGCTCATCTAAAAGCTCATCGATATTAGGAATAGGGAAACGATTTGGAACTGTCACGCGGTTGAGGGTGCGATAGTCGACACAAAACCTCCAACTCTCGTCTTTCTTACACACCAACAAAATCGGGCTGGCAAATGGACTCACACTTAGCCGAATAATTCTAGCAGACAACATTTCAGCTACCAAGAACTCAATCTCCGCCTTCTGGATATGTGGGTAGCGATAAGGGCGGACATTGACTGGACCGCTACCTTCTTTCAACACTATAGCATGTTTGTTTCCCCTAATAGGAGGAAGACCCGTGGGAGTAACGAATACATCCTTAAACTCACTCAACAACATCCTGGCAGCTGGGTTATCATGGCCCTTCAACTCAGAATTCTCAACAGAAATATTCATTAATTCCACCATAATGCCTGATTTCTCGTGTTGCAACTCCTTAACTATCGTCTTCAAGGAAACCATGGCTTTGGTAAGACCAGGATCAGCCTTAAGAGTTATAAGTTTGCCTCCAATCTCGAATGACATTGTCAGCATCTTCCAATTGTCATGGGTCTCACCCAATGTAGACAACCACTTGAGTCCCAATATTAAATCAGTACTTCCCAATGGTAGAGGCAAAAAGTCCTCCACTATAGTCAGTTCTTGTAGCTTCAGGACCACTCCTTTACACACACCCATCCCCTTTAATTACTTCCCCGAGCCGATAATGACTCCATAATTAGTTGTCTCCTGGACAGGTATCTGCAAAGATTTTACCAAGGTTGTGGAAATGAAATTATATGTGGCTATGCAATCAATCAGCACCACCACTTCTAATCTGTGGACTTCACCTTTTAGCTTCAATGTCCTCGGTTCTGAGAGGCCCACAACGGAATTCAATGATAACTGATAACTTCACCTGATTCAATGCCTCCTCCTCTATCTCTTCTCCATCACCCTCACACACATCATACTCATCTCCTTCACTGACAAGCAGAACATTCAACTCTCGCTGTGGACAACAGTGGCCAAAATGCCACTTTCCGTCGCATCTAAGACAAAGGCCCTGAGCTCTTTTTGACTGAACCTTTTGGGGGTAAGCTTTCGAAATTTTGGAGGTCCGGAAATAGCTGGGGCTTTGGTTGTGTCAGTGGGGTGAGGTGTGTATGGTAGTGGGGGTGATGAAAAGGAGGTCGGGTTTTGAAGTTTGGAGGGCTGTGATGCAGGGTGTAAGGTGTTATAAGGCTTAGTCCAGGTTAAGGTTTTGGTGTCTGTTTTAAGTGGGTTTGGGGGTGAGTCTTTCTGGGCCTTAGGGCTGTAGGGAAAACCCAGAATCTGATTCTTCCTCTCAATGCGACGTGTTGTTTCTATTGTCTCCTTCAGAGAACGTGGGTTTAAAACCAGCAATTCAGCTCTTATTTTTTCTTGCAAGCTATTCACAAACACAGCTGCCATGGTCCCTTCCTCCAGTGCTCCCACCAACGCTGCTAAGTATTCGAACTGAGCCCAATATTCTGCCACTGTCCCTACCTGCGTCACTGCAAAGAAACGATGCAAGAGAGTACCATCTTGCAACCCCGCGAAACGCTACAACACTTGCATTTTCAGTTCCTCCCATAAAGAGAAGGTCCGGGTGCGCTCCTCAAAACGCAACCAAGCTTGTGCCTCCCCCTCAAAGCAAACCCCCACCGCCTCCAGCTTCTCTGCTTCCGTCAAACGATTAATGGCAAAGTATCGTTTGGCCCGAAAAATCCAAGAATCGGCTCCATCTCCACCAAAAACCGGAAACTCTAGCTACCTTGGAAATTTCTCTCTCTCTAACACCTTCTCAGCTATGGTAAGGGTGGTTGTTAGGCTGGTTTGTGTTGGCGGGGGTTGTGGGTCCTGGGTGTTTATGGTGTTTTGGGTGTTGTTTTCAGTGGGTAAAAGGATGGGTTCTTTGTCTTTTTGGTGGGTGATGGGTAATTTTGATGAACTAGATTCACCGAGATGAATGGATGAGGTGGTTTGTGATTGGGTTTGAATTTCATTTAAAATGAGTTAAACATTGGTTTGTGTGTTGAGAAGATTCTTCTGATTTTCTTGAAGCTGCGATATAAGAAGTGTCATATTGGCATTCATTCCCCTGACATCCTCCTCGAGTTGCTCAACACCAGTTTCCATCCAAGTCTTAGGGTGAGTGGCCTCCATTGTTTTTGATTCAGAAAACTCACACGGGATCGTGGGCTTTGATACTAAATTGATAAGTGAAAATGTAATGTAACAGTGGTAAAAATGTAAACACGGGTGTGATAGCAGAAATGAAGAGAGGAATCAAAGAATTGTATTGAAATGGTTTATGAAAGCTGACACCGGTAGATTTCAGAGCTTTGCCTTTCTCAGTAATGCCATCATTCAACTACAATATTCCTCATGCTCTCTCCTTCTCTCTCTGTCTATATATAAGCTAATTTGTATAACAAACGTATAACAAAATGCCCTGTTGGCTGATGTACCCCATAACAGAATATAGCAAATAACCCACACGCACAGCCACATGTTTCTGCGTAACCAACTTCCACTCCGGCACTCATTTCCTTTATTCATGACAAACTCAGATTCTTCTACTCTTTGTTGGACCCAGCTCTAGGAAAACCTCTTGCCTTCTTCCTTTGATACGCGAACTGGATTGTTGGTTTGCTAGGCCCATCAATCTTCCATTCTGGTATAGAAGGTAATGAAATTGAAGTTCCTTGTCTGCTTAATTATGCACAATTTTGTTCAAATTTGTAGTTGTAATTGCCTAAAAGCTTGTTAAGATTCTTTGATTTAAAGGAGTATTTATTAGGTGAACTACATGAAAGGGTATGTATTAGGTGAAATGAAACAGAGAATTTGCGTTCTTTAATTCTCTGGCTAGATTCCCTCTTAGCCTTTACTTAATCTTCAGTTTTCATATTGCATTTTGTCTTCAATTGCCCTCAAGTTCTAGAGAAGTATGTATCTTGTTACAAACCCAGCCAAACTAATATCATCATTACGTGTGCCAATTCGAGAAACATTATAGTCAACTGAGTCTCTGCTACCTCCACTTGAACATTCATAGGATGGTTTATTATTAAACCATCGAGTAACCAAGAGGCAAAAAGCAGTGGTCTATCCCAGGTAATGAATTTTTGGATAGATTTTGCAAAAAAGATAATCACTTTTCTACATGTTTTTCCATCTTTTGTTTGAAATATTAAATGTAACATATACAAATTTCCAAATAGCTTAATGTTTTGGTATAGAAATGAGTATGCCTCAAATTATGTTCCAGTGCTTTTTGTTTTATTTTAGAGTTAACTGAAGCACTTATAACTACCGAAAGGAGAAAAAGTATAGATGACTATAGTTTGAAAAGAAAGGAAAAAAACATGGGTAAAGACTAGAGAGTTACTGTACAATTATTAAGTCACTTATTGCAACTCAAAGGATGGAAGTTTCTATATTACTGAGTAATTTTTCATGGAAGTGGTGTTGCATTTTCTGTGTTAAATGGGACCAGTAAAATTTCAGGTTATATGTGGCTGATTCTATCTTGATTTATACTTGTTTTCCGTTTGAGCTTTGATTCTTAACCAGAATATATATAACAAGTTCAATGATGATTGTCCCTTTTGGGATTCACTATTTAGTTTCACAAAGAAAAAACTAGTAGCATATGGAAAGACAAATAATTCACAATTAATAGGGTAATACAAATTTTAACAATTTCGTCTTAACTTTAAAAATTGTTGTATGTTGTCTCCAAAATCTATTTTCATTTGAGTTTTGGTCACTTAACTTGTTCTTTTAGATTATATTGGTCAAATCTTTCAACTATTAGCATTGCTTCCTAATTCTATTTTGGGAATGCTTTGTGATTTTATTAGTCTCTTATGCAATGGTACAATAGAATGTTTTCATATTCAATTATTTTTGCAGGTAAAAAAGACGGAGAAAATGCTGAAGGAATCAGAGAAACCATTTACGCTTTAATGAAGGTAATGAAATTGAAGTTCCCCTTGCGAAAATCTGGACTTGAGGCTAATATAGTAAGTTTAGTGTGACAACCATCTACGCTTTAATTTTCCTAACTTTTCACTGGAAGTGAAAAATTAATTTCCTTCTGCAACCCCTTTTACTTGTCATGTGTTTGAATCAAAGTATTAGGATGGGAGGGAGAAGGTTGATATGATGAGATATTATATTTCATTCTCAAACTTGAATTGTACGGAAGCTTTAACATGATCTTAAAAAGTAAATAGAGAACTTCTATGTCTTGGTCCATGTTGAAGTTAGTATATTATCTAGTCTTGACCCTCATCTTCTAGTTTAAAATGTTTGGATGGATTGTCCTTTGGCAAGATATCATAACTTTTATGATGATATCTCAAGTCCAAACCACGCCACTCTTCATATTTTAGCGATTTAAACTTTTAGATTCAGCACAAGGTATGATGGTGAAGTACTTAATCCACATTTATATCCTAGCATACTTCTTAATGAGTGTTGGAGTTTGTATATCATCCATGTCTGAGCTATACTCAACATAGCTTTAAGTTTTTAAATTAAATGATCCTTTGACAATTTATTAAAATCAAAGACAAGTTCCATATTCCTCTCTATTACTGTCTATAATATGTTGATATTGATTCCTTTAACAGCTATATCAAATGCTTGACTTTATTATTGACTTCTAATGTATCGTAGTGCCACCATGGCTCTTGGTCACTCGTGTCTAGAAGCATATGAAATCATGTTTAGTGAGCTTTCTTCTTATATGGGCAATCTTCTTATATATGAAATCATGTGCATTGATTCTTATCTTAAGATAAAGTGTCTAAGGGGAGTTCAACAACCACTAAGGTTTATATATCTACTAATACATCAAAATTGGCTCCAAACAAAACTAAGAATTAGGCTGCGGCTGCAACAATACCTCCCATGGAGCTGGAAGCAACGATGTTGAGTGGCAATGAGAGACCTAAAACTAGCAGCATTACTGAGGAAGGTATATTGTTTTATATTTGTTTTACATTTATCGGTGTGCGGCTTTTTGGTAATTGTGATGGTTTTGATTTAAAAATTACTTTAAAAGGTGGTTTGTGTTTCTAATTGCATATCCAATAATCTACAGCAATGAACTGCACATGTTATACCAAAGAATATTTTCTATATTGTTGCTTTGATCCATTAATTGGAAAATTAAATTTGTAGAAGGTGGAATTTTTTCAGTAATAATGCAAAGTTGCATTAAATATTCAGGAGATGTCACTTTTTATGCTTTCCATGATGAAGGTTCTGAGGTTAGAATTTTTGCATTAAAATTCCGTATGGTTTTGTGGGTGTATTAGATTAGTATTAGATTGGTATAGCAACAATAAATATTTTGGGCTTGATCTGAGCATTAACTAATTTGTGCATGACCTCTGTCATTACCCAAACCAATATTTTTATTATTCCAAAAGATTATTTTAGAAAGTTAAGTGAGCTCTGTGAAAATTATGACTTCTCAAGGATAATATTTTGGTGAGTAGTTTGGAAAAGTTTTTATTTACAACCATGAGCATTTAATCTGAGCTTAATTGCCTTTTGCACTTTGAGTTATAAATGATTTCCAAGTTGATAAACTTCACTTCAAATAGTCAATTAAGACTCATCTGTATTCGTGTTGTTTGTTTTTCTTCTTAATGAAGGTGGTCATTTTTCCATATGCAATTGGTTCAACTTCTTGCTTCTCTTTGCTCTCTTTGGTGCATATTGAAGGAAAGTTGGAGTTAAGGCCAATACTTGTATTAGAATTGTTTAGCTCATGAATCCAAAGATCCTTTGTGGCAATTATACTTGTAGACTGTGATTTATTCTCAAAATTGTTGATTTGTTTTCAAGAATGCTACTTTCAAGATTGTAATCCATGAATTCACATTTATATATAATCTGGTTTCTTTTTTTCCATTCCACCATGAGTTTCTCACAGCTTCATTTACATTATGGCTTCATTTACATTTTCACTTTTGCTAATATTTTCCCCCACAATGTCATCCTAAAGAACAGAAGTTCGATGTTCATTTTTTCTTTTGTCCATACCATTATAAAAATTTTCATGACAATCTCAAGAATTAAACATTTCGCATTTTGGCATAAAAATATTTTTTTAGCATAAGGATTCGTCATTTATAAACAATACATAATCAACAAAATATATAAACATTACATAATAATGAGAGTATAAGAAAAAATTGCCAATTCTTAATAGGAAACAAAATATGCATTTTCTCGATAAAGATGCACAAATTAACTTAAACACTCTACTTTCTTTTCACTTTGTATTTACAAAATATGCCTCCTACACATAGAGCTAGACAATCACATGTCTCAACAAAACTACCTATATTTGCACTATCGTAGTTAACATTACTGTTTTGTCGTGAGTTATCTATCGTCACATCGCTCACACTATGTGGTTGTTGTGCCTATAAGAATCATAAAAAATAGTATCATTAGTGAATTGTGAATAAGTTACTAAACATAATGTTGTTAATAATAGTATTCTGGCAAAATATAAATACTAATTGGGAGTAGGTCATGTCCTAAAAATTGGAACACCTTCAATAGAATTTGTTTAACTTGAATTGACAGAGACAGCCTATCATCAAAAAAGTTAAAGAGTATATGATCAAAATACTAGACTAATTGTTAAAACATTGAATCTTTTTATTAAAAAGTACACATGTAAGTGACATGGAATTCAAGAAAAAAAATTTACAAATAGAACCTCAAGATTAAATGGTAATGTTGGTGCTGCAATTGTAAGATTTGCTTGAGTCTGAACTTTTTTGGTTGATTTCTTTTTTTCATAGCCTTCTCCAAGCCACCCCTCAATCTCTTACCTGAAGCACTTCTCTTCTTGATTTTGATTCCTTTAATTCCAATACTATTCTTTTCAGTAATTTCAATCCCATTTTGGTTCAAGTGATTTGTATAACACTCGAATATTGAACCATCTCTTAACCTTATAATGTAGCACCCCACCTCCGCAAGACCCGAACTCGACATCGACGGTGATATCCGAGTCCGTGTCCGTGAAAATAGCATGCTAGAACAAACAATCATTCACAAACCGATATAATTTTTTTTTAAACACTAATGTAGACAGAGGTCCATTTTCAATTTGGGCCAAATAAAATTAAAAGTTGTTAGCACATGGTATTATTCATTAGGCCCAATTTCATTCATAACTCTTCAGTTAAAAACCAATCCACTCTAGGCCATTCGGGCCCATTCAATACACAAAACACTTATAAACATTTCCAATTGGTACAATTTGATATACATAGCAATATTCACATTCAATCAATCCCATTTACTCAGATTC
>JAOQMK010243383.1:0-11043 GCA_027564415.1 Erythroxylum macrophyllum
CCCTTCGCCGTCTTGTGCCATCTTGTTCCTCTACCATATATTTGCTGCCTTTTCCTCGACCGCCAGCTTGTTCTTGGTCATCCTTCTCTGATAGTAAGGAAGCCAAACTCGCCGTGACAGGCTCTGTAGCGAAGGTGAGGCCACCATTCCTCATCTCCTCAACTGGTTCAGCCAGCTCAAGAATGCTTGGGTGCCGCAACCTCGCAAGACTGCTTGCCTCTCTCTTTAGTCTCTCCAGTACTTCTTCGTGAGCCTTTTTCAGCGACGAAGCGCTGCTCTTTCCGCCAAAGCCATTACTCGAGCCAGCATCCAGCGACTTCTTGTCGAAGACAAAGACTGACACAGCTTTGCCTGAACCTTTCCTTTTCGCACCAAAGATCTTCCATGGTCCAGCTACGGACGATGGTTGCGGTTCGATTGTATAGTTTGATGTGATGTTTGAGCCAAAGGACTTCAATGCGCCTGAGAACATGCTGTCTATGGATGTCTGACCAGCAGATGCATTGTATGTTCAGATAGAAGATCAACCAGGGCGACGGATTGCGCTCTTGACCAGATCGGTTCGAAAGTCACCTTCACTGCTCAATCGGTCCAGCAGCAGTGAGTTCTGTCGTCAAATCGTCAAGTCGTGAGAGTGTTCCTAGCTTCCAGTCACCTGGATTCGTCACCGAGCTTTGCAAGAAGTGGTTGAAGCCCACGCACGCGAGCAAGCTTGGCTTGCAGATCGAGATACCGATTCTCATGTACTCAACGCATGTTACAACCTCATCACATCTTCCGCAATAACCGTCTGACTCAGAGCTCGTTGATCGTCTTCCCTTCGCTTTCTCAAGTCAGGCTTGTCTCGATTACTGGCGTTTGGTAATTCCTCTTTCTTCTGCTCCAAACTGCTGGGAGTCATACACAATGGCGGCTTCTTTTCGGCGGTCAGCAACAGCATTGGCGAGTCGATCTTCGCCAATATGTAAAGCACAACGGTGTATACATGTTTCCATCAGGAGACTGTCATCAGAACTACGAGCGCCAGACTCCGACAACCCGCAATTACAGAAGATTGATGTGTCGAAACTCGAGATCACGAATACCACTACACCTAAGCCGACAACACCGAATGAGGAGCTCGTATTTGGCAGAGCGTTCACAGATCATATGCTCAGCTTAGAATGGACGGCGAAAACAGGGTGGCTTGCACCACAGATCACACCATATCAGAATCTCAGTCTTGATCCTGCTACAAGTGTGCTGCATTATGCTTTTGAAGCATTCGAGGGCATGAAGGCGTTCAAAGATAAGCACGGACAGGTCAGGTTGTTCAGGCCGGACAAGAACATGGCAAGACTAAACAACAGTGTTGCACGCATTGCCCTACCTACCTTTGACGGCTCAGCAATGATCGAGCTGATCAAGAAGTTTGTTCGGCTGGAGGAGCGCTTCGTCCCATCGTGAGTAGTACGGGCCTCCATATCGCTCTACTGATAATTGCAGACTTCGAGGATACTCACTATACGTCAGACCGAACATGATCAGCACGCAACGAACACTAGGCGTAGGCCCTCCCGGAAGCGCTCTGCTCTATGTCATCGCATCTCCGGTTGGACCATACTATCCTAGTGGATTCAAGGCTATCTCTCTGGAAGGCACATCTTACGCAGTACGAGCCTGGCCAAAGGGTGTCGGTGCAAGCAAGCTTGGAGCCAACTATGCAGCCGGAGTAGTGCCTCAAATGCATGCTGCAACTCGAGGCTTTGCGCAGAACTTGTGGCTCTTCAATGACGTCGATCCAGCTACTGGTGAAAAGGAGGACTTTGTGACGGAGGTTGGCACAATGAACCTGTTCGCATGTATACAATCGAAGGATGGACAGAAAGAGTTGGTGACCGCACCATTGGACGGCACGATCCTACCTGGCGTGGTGCGAGATTCAGTCCTTACTCTGGCAAGAGAACGATTGGTACCTGAAGGCTGGAAGGTGACTGAAAGAAGGTTCCATATGCGCGAGCTGGGCGAGGCAGCCAAAGAGGGTAGGTTACTCGAGGTGTTCGGAAGTGGAACCGCAGTCATTGTCAGTCCTGTCCGAAGCATCGGCTACCAAGGCGGTATGCTTAATTGCGGTCTCAAGGACAACGAGGAGGTCGGACCAGTTGCCAGGAGGATGAAGGACTGGATAGAAGGTATACAATATGGCGAGGAAGAGCATGAGTGGAGGTGAGTTGCAACATCCGCATGAATTACCAGTACTGACCAAGATCCAGCGTTCTAGCATAGGCACCATAATAGCAAGATGTGTCCATCTCGGCCTCGGCCTCCCATCCAGGCGAACAGGCGTCGCAATCTTGTTCAAGAAGAGGAGCGCATGGCTTTTCTAATCTTGCTTAACAGTCATGTGTCCAGTGCTAGCAAACGAAAGCGCGGCGCCAAACACTAATAAAGCATTTCCGCACATGATTTTCCTCTAAACCGACGCCAAAAAATCTGTCTACGATATCGGCCGGAGGGCTTGCAAAATAATGCTTCCACCAGAAATCTTTCACATGATCCGCTTATAACGCTAAGGGCTGAAATCTCAATGGCCGTCTCATGGCGAAAATGGGTCGGACTACCGACGACACTTCCACCACCCTAAGCTCTCTCGCCAATCTGGCTGGCTGCTCGAGCTAATAAACCTCATTCTTTGGTCTGGCGTCTGGCGTGCTCAAAAGATGTTCTAGCCTAGGGCCGAAGGACTTCTTCCACAATTGCCGGCCAACGGCTCTTGCTCGTTTCAGGTAGGTCTTGATCCGGGTCGGTCTAGGTTGGCATCGTGACTACCCCGTTGTCCCTAGCAAAGCGAGCAATATTCGATAGAAAGAGGTGGGTATGGCCCACTACCCTTATGCGCCCTGTCCTCCCTAGTTCTTGCTCCAGACAATGGTCGAAAGACAGCAGTTGAGAAGCATACACTGACCGCCTCTCCTCCATTGAACCTCAATCATTAATATCAAGCCTGACAACCGTGTCTGTCCTCACAGTCCTTGTATCGAATCCTCCTCCAGTTACCTCAAACCAAGATCGAGTCTTATCTATACAATCCGCAACGTCCAATCGGAGTCATGCTTTGTCCTCGCGTGCTCGATGCACTACGCCTATCAGAAGCAAAGCCACAAGAGAAAGCATTCGCCACACTTAAAGGCACACAGCTCCTACACCTTATATCACAATATCCGATCCTTGCATCTCTTGCTACCGAGCTGTCGGAACGAGACCTGCTTAGCTTGGCTCTCACATGCAAAGCAACTCTATCCTGCTTGACGACCACAAATCCTCCACAACGCCTTCTCCGAGGACTCGTGAGAACATCACTACGTTGTCGAGGGTTAGGGGTACAACTTCGACCAGAGATCGACATCGATCCTAAGGATGTCTGCTGGCTCCCCTGCTCGAAGAGAGGCGCAAGCGTAAGCCGCTGCAAAAGCTGTGGCGTAGCCGTCTGCGAAGTGAGTATCCATACAACCCTGCATATGTAGTGCTTGAAACTAATGCAAGATCTGCAGTCTTGTCGATTCAGGATCACACACGGAACCATGCTCACTATACCCGGCAAACGCCATTGGTTCTTTCCCTCACAGACTCAGTCTGGTCCTGCCCTAATCAACGACAATCTGGAGTGTCTGGTATCGACATTCACAGCGAAAGGGCATGGTGCCCACGATGTCACGAATGACGAGCCTTGCAAATGCACGTATGAGGATAGGTGGCTTGACACGTGGCTTTGTGTGCCATGCTTGAACCGCGATCTGCTTTCCATCGAGTCCTGAGACAGTCAGGGTCTGGTTCCCGTTGGCACGCGACTGAAGTCATTTACGCTTCTCTGGTGCTACTTTTGCTTCTTTTCTGGTCATATATCGTTCAAGCGTTGGTTTGGAATGGACAGACTTTGTGCTCAATCATAGTCTTACGGAATTGGGGGTTGACTTGCATGAGCGTTGAGCGACATTACAGCGACAGGTATATCTTTTCTGCGCTTCTGGGAGGGATTTTACATTTGCACACATTCGATGTGCGAACAAGTGTTCGTCCCGATGTTTAGTGTTGGCTCTGCGACATCAGTAGAGACTTGAGCTAAGATTCTTCGTACTCGTACATATCTGTTGGGTATCTTAACACATCTTTTATGACTTATCCTGATCAACTCATGATACTATGGCCTTCTTGTCAGGTTTTGCGATTCTGTCATCGTTCTTGAACCGAGCTCGAAGCATGAGACCGGCGACAGCACCGCTGAACAAGCCAAAAGCGTGGCCAAGATAATCGATGTTGTCGAGGGCTTTTCGCCTCGCAGTCCTCACCACACCTGCCACATTGGTGATTCCAACTGCTCCCAACACAAACCATGCTGCAAAAGGCAACTCATAGCCGAACACGTACACCTTACCCTGCGGTCTCAATATACAAAGTGCGCTCAATATGCCATAGACTGCTCCCGATGCGCCATAGATGTAGATGGTCCAGTTTCGTGCGAGCACATGGAAAACCAGGGCGCCCATGGTACCTGTGACGCCTGCGCTGAAGTATGTCGCCAAGAACCAACCACGGCCGATATCTTCGTGCAAAGGAAGTCCTACGAGCCATAGCATGGCAACGTTGCTGGCCAGATGCGAGAAGGTGTCGTGGCGGAAGATTGCTCCAATGTTCGACTGCGCAAAAGGATATGCTGGAACGAGGAGGAAATACTTGTTCAGTGTTCGCCAGAATTGTGGCACTTTGCCGGCAACATACATGCCAACGAGTGCAATTGTAAGGGCTCCTATGGTCGTCGTCGAGGATGGTAGACCAGGGAAGAGCCTTGCCTCCAGTGGCGGAGGCGTGTAATGTGAGCCAAAGTAGTAAGCTCCAGATATGACAAGAAGGCAAACCAATGCCGATGGTGCTAGCCTTGCGAACGCACTCATCTGAGGCACAATGTTCTCCTTGATGATCTCTGCATGGTCTTGGTAGTACTTGACCCATGCAGGTGGCTCTCTCTGCACGAGTGATGCGCTCGAAGCTGGTTGTTGCAGCACAACATCCATTGTACCATATTGCTTGACGCCAACTTGCTCCTGTAGTCCGCCTGCTAGCTCTAGAGGACCACGAGCAGCACTCAACAGACTACGTTCCTTCTGTGCCACCCTGATTTGGGCAAGTGTCTCTTCATCCTCGCGCTTTGCTATGTTCCTGGCCCTCAGTCGTTCAAGCATACTCTCGCCTGTTCGAGCGCGGCCATAGGCGGTGCCCTGCTTGGTATCGTCTTCCTCTTCCTCCTCATACTCTTCTTGTGGAATGTCAGCCTTGTACAGTCCAAGCTTGAGAGCACGTTTCTCCAGCGTCTGGCGTAACTTTTCCGACTCCTCTTTTGCCCAGCGTGCACCCATCGCCTGCTCGTCCACATCCGGAAGTATGTGCCGCAGATACTCGAGTGCCTGCAGAGCTTGACCAGGTGCAATGTCGTTCCCAGCAGGAAATGTGATGCCAATGTCAATCAGCGACCCAGACATGCGCCGCCAATGCATAACGCACAGGATATAGTTGCCATTGTCTCTGTCCACAGCGTCCGGACCAAAGATCTCGTCTATCTCCGCCTGGCTCAGTTCGCCATTTGGCAATGGTAGTCCTCCTTCAGGATCATAATCTCGCCATGCCTCTTCTGCCGGCACACCTTCAGTATGTGATGCCTCCGTTGGTGCTTCTGTCAGCTTTGAAGCTGGTAAAGATCCATCTGGTACAGAAGCTACATCTCCGCCTTTTGATCGTGCTCGCTTGGTAGCCGAAGATTGAACTGCCTTTGTGGCCGACTTTGACTTGAGTCGTGCTTGCTGCACTGATCGGCCGAGTATGCGGTCGTTAAAGCCAGGACGAATAGTTCTAGAAACGGCAGCCTTTGACTCGGTACATAGCAGTCGCCTCGTTAGTGATATGGTTGGGCCGACCTCGAGGAGAAACTGCTTGATTGGGAATGCCTGTGTAGATCGAGCTCTACACAAGCTATTGAGTGCTATCGCGAAAGAGGCATTGCTCATCTCTGCTTGCTTCGAAGTCTGTGTGGCACAAAGCAATAGAGAATACTCCGGTCACTCGTTAGAGAGGATGTTAGAGATGTACGGGCGTAGGTATGGTATCGAATAATGACAATGCTTTGGGTTGTCCATGCAATCATGAACTTCTGGATAGGCCTTTTTAGGACTTTCTGTCAGAAATGTCGCTGGCCGTCTTTCAATCACACAGAGCCTCCACGGGTCTGAAGGGAATTCATTGAGAGACCATAGCCCTAGATGCACGAGTTCTAGCATTCCGAGATATGCGAAGACAACAACTCGCTGCCGTTGAAGGCTCGGTGACAAGCGAGGGCAAGGGTTGGGGTAATGGTATATGAATGAAACATCGCTCGTGATTACTACCATACAGTATGTGCAAGATCCTCAAGTCTGTTGACAGAGACCATCGAGGTAAGCATGTCGCACTCATAGCTGACCATGCAGCTTCAAATCTTCCCAAGCATCGTACAACCTCTGCTGGCGGACAATCCCATTAGCACCTTCTCGAAAGGCTTCCTCCCTCCGCCGTTGTGCAGCCTCATGTATACCCTCAATCACATGAGCGAGCTGCGCACGCTGAGCATTGCCATCAGCATCATCTGGCAGATACTTGTGTTCCTCCATCAGAGCCTTCTTGGTCTTCTGAAGATCCAGATACTCAAGCCAGACTGCTTTCGAAGGGAAGCAGATCGCATAAGCATCACAGTAGCATATCTGCTCACTCGGACAGAAGACACCTTCGGAGGTGAAGAGGTAATGCCATGTGTATTCGAAGACACGACCTGTGATGACCTTTGGCAGGTCTGTCTGCAACACCCAGTCTCGAAGTGCGATATAGTACGATTTGGGATGTCGACGAATTATCTCCTTGCTCAAAGCAAACTGTGCGCAACATGGCTGGGCCAGAAGCGGCGGTAGAGGTTGATCTGGGAACATTTGCAATAGGAAGTCGGCGACCTTCTGGCTCATTTTCGCATCAGGATCTCCGTCTTCCAATCGATCCAGCTCTGCAGATACTGGACAGCCAGGATGATGCTCGCATCGCAGATTGACATAGCCTTCGCGAGTGACCTTCTCCAGGCTCAATCGTTTGAGCATCTCTGCTGACGAGCTGTTGAATAGATCGCTATTATGCCAGGCCCCAGCATGCGAATGCATGAACGTCGACACATCTGGAAGCTTGTCGTAGAAGTCTATCATATATGACAGATAGACCATTGCTTCATTTCCCTTGTTGGCAGGAGTGTGCAATGGTGCAGACTTGTCGTCCACTACATATATGGCCTTTTGGAAGTTTGGAAGATCGTCCAGCTCGGTGTCGACCCATGAGACATTCTCGGACGATAGCCTGGCGATAACGAGCGTGTGAGACCTCTTTTCCTGGTGGAAAGCAAGCCACCAGCTAGTATAAGGATTCTCAAGTACTCTCGGTCGTCTTTGGGGCAGCGCCTGAGGTGGACCTCGAGAGTTGGTATTCCATGGTGTTTGTAGCCGGAAGTAGACGAACAGAACCGAAAGACAAGCAGCGGCAAGTACTATGCTTGATACCAGAGAGCGCGGAAACATGAGGTGCTGTAGTGCTGATAAGGCTGGTGCTCAGACGTGCATCATGAGATCTCCCTGGCATAGAGATTCGTACATTGGACAATACAAATGGCAGCGATTTGACAGCCTGACGACCGCCGCAATCTATGCCTGTGATGCGACCGCAGCTCAGCTCTCAACGCTTCCAGTATACGACCACCCATAGGGCAGGATCCAGTTATGCAAGGCACGGCATAATTTCTTGATTGCGCTCGCTAAATGCCCATTGGATCCATTTGGTGTCATTTGTGCATCCACGTGATCGAAGGATCAGCTCTTGCTCATGGAGAATAAATTGTGCAATCCTTCTGCCTTGCATCCTTTTTCCGTGAATCATCCTTCTCAACATCTTCATCTGAAGCTGGTCGGTAAGAATTGCAGAGCTTCACGACCGTTACGAGAGCTCGCGACGAACGCGACGCGTAGTGGAGAACTATCGTCGAGTTTCAGCCAACCAGAGATTGTGCCGAGTAGATACTCCTGCTAGCGTCTTGAGGCGTGAATATGAGCAGCTATAAGAGAATTATCCGGTCTGATTGTGCCTTTCGCCAACATCTCATCATCCTCACGTATGAGGTCTGTCAACAGCAGAGTGAGTGGAGTAGTGCCGAAGCAAATGAATGCCAGCGACCTGCCTCAAAGTAGGCCTTCATGCTCTGATCACCAATGATCAGGCCATGGGAGGTCACGAACCGAGGGATTCCTTGAGCATGGCGAAGGCCATTTCGATCTTGCTGGAAGGTGGTCGCTGACAACAAGTTGTCGGTCAGGTAAGGATAATGCGAACTGTCTCTCACTTCTACACAAGCACTATGCATGCAACAATGCTACCTCCATCTCCACGCGGTCTGTGACTACAGAAACCGAAGAGAGCACTGTGCTGGCGTTCAGCTGCTCATCGAGAGTGTCTGAAGAGGTGAAGTGCTACAATCTGGCCAGTGCCAGCTGCTGCATTTGTCTGCCGGGCTCGCTTAGTTGCAACTGGAAGACATACAAGGTAATCTGCGATTCACACGTCTGGATGAGTGGACTATTGCTCCAATTGAGAGCACAGATCGAGTTCATGTGCATAGTACACTCAGAATCAATCATGAATCTGTCTGAGACAGTTACGGCCTTCTGTTTGAGACATCGCATCAGACCTGGTCCGTTTGCTTTACCTCGCGTTACTTATGCCTCCTCTTCTGCTCCCAAAGCTACACTTCACCCTCTTCATCTTACAGAACAATATAGCTTCTCCTGCTACCTATCACGACCATAGATACCAGTAGCACGCCCTATCCCCACCAGCTGCTATGGCGCATCAAGCACGATTGTCATGCAAACGCAGCTATGATATGATCAATGACGAAGCGCCATCCGGCAACAACAATGAATGCGGAACAGACGACGACCGTACCAAGAAATTGACTCCCGCATCCACTAAGCGAAAGAGATCCATGGAGAAGTCGGCGAAACAGCTACTGGAGGAAGGTTGGACAAAAGGGTGTAAAACCGTGGCCGGTCCTCTTTCACGCATGCGTATCGAGCAGAAGAAAATTGTTCTGAGCGACAGATCTATGATGCCGCTCGAACGATTGATCCGCGACCACATCGTAGAGTGCGAGAAGTCCGGCTCAACAGAAGTGATGGACATAGTCACTGAATTACGCACCATGCTGAGTAAAGCGGATAAATCGGGCGATGTGCAACAGCACATTCTGAAAGCTCTGGGTGGTGATGAGACGAGTGACGCTTATACCGACCTGCTCAAAGAATTCGTGAAGCATTCACCGTCAAGATCAACGAATCGACGCAAAACACTGATCACTTCGAACGATGGTAGCCCTTGCAAGAAGTTGAGGAGGAGAAGCAGATCATCCGATACCAATATGCCTGTCAAGTCTGGACGATCATCCATCAAGACCACTGCGAAGCACTCCAACGACGAGGATGATGAT
Organism: Erythroxylum macrophyllum; assembly: GCA_027564415.1. Lineage (NCBI taxonomy): Eukaryota > Viridiplantae > Streptophyta > Magnoliopsida > Malpighiales > Erythroxylaceae > Erythroxylum > Erythroxylum macrophyllum. The sequence goes on from JAOQMK010243383.1 coordinate 9,575, forward strand.
TTCAACCGCAAGTGCATGCATGTCGCAAGACCACACGTTGTGGTCTATTGGCTGGAAGTAGAGCCGACGGAAGGTGGTCAGCTTGAGTGCAAACACATGGTCCTCGAGTACGACGACCTTCGATCCATGGACGATGTCTACGCCACATTTGGTGTCATGGCCAAGCGACGACTGAGGCAGGGAGACGGTCCACCAACTGTCTTTTATGCCGATACACATATTCTTCGGCCTGTCAAGGGAAATTGCCGTTCGCTGAAGAGTTGTGCGTTGAAAGCCCTCAATGATGATAAGCAGCCAAGGATCGTTGGCTTTCGTCCTGGTTACAATGAAGACATCATGCTCGATGCCAAGATCATCCTCGCATGTGCTTGGGTGGCTGCCGACAGTGCCAGATACATGCGAGAAGAGATCAGTGGCTCAATTCCCTGTCACCTGTCCAGAGATCGTCGTCAATCACATACTGTGCAGAGTTTGAGCGCTGCATTTCAACCACTGAGTGTCAAACACCACCAATACGAACGGCAGCATTAGGTTGCTGATTGTCAGCCCGCAAGTGGCAGAAGTGAGAAGCTCACTCCTAGCCTGAAAAGCTGCTAGCATATCTGGCTATGCAAGTCCTTCTATGAGATAGGTGCTTTACAGCCAAGCTTGTGACGGCTGAGTCACAACAACAGAGTCGCATATGTATGCTTGGGTGTTGAAAGGAGATTGCTATGCATCATTCCCCGAAAGCTTAACTTGGCAGCCCTGAGGTTCCATCATTTCATGCATGATCTATGACGATGTACAAGTAGCCACAATGAGCTGTGCCTGCTCCGGCCCGCTATTATAGCTACCATGCAACACTTACGCAGTAGCTATGTCATCTTGGGCCATTGTATATAGTGCTTCGCTCCTGCTACTTATCGCTCAATATTCACATATTTCAACAACCAACCAACACTAACAACATCCATCATGCCTGAAGCACTGAAGAATGAAGTCGATACAAAGACAGATCCCTCTGTTGCGAAGCAGTACGACGATACGTCCTCCTTGGAGACGAAGTATGAAGACTTCGCCGCCATCGCAGACAAACTTGGTATTTGCATGTTCGGCACCTTCAGACCAGGCACAGGCGTATGCTGCCCACCCCCAAGCACATGATTGATCGAGCTAACAACGATGACCAGCCCGTAAGCCGCTCAATGGCCGTGGCAAAGCGTTCTGGCCCAGACTTCTTGTTCCTCTCCAACGGCCACAGCCAGAAGTTCAAGGATATTGGAGGCAGCCCAAATGTATCGCTCAGCTTCCAGAACAGCAGTAATCAGGACTGGATCTCGGTTACTGGCGATGTAACCAAGTCAACCAACGACGATCCTCGCATTAAGGAATTGTTCAACAAGGGTGTTGCTGCCTGGTTCGGTGACCTTGGCGATGGCAAGCACGATGGCACAGCCAGCGACCCAAGAGTGACCCTTATTGAGATC
>JAOQMK010243469.1:0-11022 GCA_027564415.1 Erythroxylum macrophyllum
ATGGAATACAATTTACTATAAGTCAAATGCTAACAATTCAAAACATTTAACATATATAATAACACAAAACATACATCAACAATTTCCAACAATTTCTATTTCCAACAGTCACAAAACATTCATAATTCCAATTCCATTTCCAACAATTTCTAATTCCATTTCCAACAATTTTCAATAATTTCCATTTCCATTTCCAACAATTTTCAACAATTTCCATTTCCAACAATCATGAAACATTCATAATTTCAATTGCATTTCCAACAATATAAAACAATTTTCATTTCCATTTCCAACAATTATCAACAATTTCCATTTCTATTTCCAACAATTTTCAACAATATCCATTTCCAATAATAACAAAACATTCATAATTCCATTTCCATTTTCAACAATTTTCAACAATTTCCATTTCCAACAATCACAAAACATTTATAATTCCAATTCAATTTCCAAAAATTTTCAATTCTATTTCCAACAATTTTAAATAATTTCAATTTCCAATAATCATAAAACATTCATAATTTCATTTCCATTTCCGTTTCCAACATTTTTCAACAATTTCCATTTCCATTTCCAACGATTACAAAACTTTCATAATTCTAATTCAATTTCCAACAATTTTCAATTCCATTTTCAATAATTTTCAACAATTTCCATTTCCAATAATCACAAAACATTCATAATTCTATTTCCATTTTCAACAATTTCCAACAATTTTCAATTCCATTTCCAATAATCACAACACATTCATAAACCAATTTCCATTTCTAACAATTTTCAACAATTTCCATTTCCAAATTCCACAAATCATACATAAACAATTTTCATTTCCAACAATTTCAATTCAAAGTTTCAAAAATGAGGATCAAGTTGAAGGGTATGATATGATTTACATAATTGCCAAATAATGAATGACACATCTTATGCAATTGTTCATACACATATATTCATAACATGATGCTCAAGTTGAAAGATATATTCATAACATGAGGATCAAGTTGAAGGATATAGCTTCTTTGGAAATGTTTTTTTTTTCTTTTTAAAGCTTTGAATCTTCTTTTCATTTCTAACAAACCATAATCTTATATACACCATTCTATATTTCATTCTTAAATATATATGTTGCTTTTACAATTTATAATTAACATTAATAAGTCTAAGTATAAATGATTGTAACCTACAAGTCTACAACATATTCACAATTTGACAAAAAAAAGTTCTTTTTCGGATGCATTTATTACATCACTACTTTCACCCATTATCTATTATAAATATTTATGATACCCTACACACATATATTACCAAATAATTAAAGTTCAACATATTTTATACTAAATTAATTATTGGTTTAAATTTTACATTTAGGTTGTTTCAAGTTTCAAGTTTAGAGTTCAACTTTCAATTTTCATAATCAACATTAACAAAGCCATGCATAATGTATATCATTCATCCAAAAACTTACCATAAATATAAACTTAAACCAATCTTTATAACCAATACATCATTCACCATGAATTCAACTCCATTTCCATTTCCAAATGACAATACCGTTATCAACTTATCATTCAACATTTCCATTTCCAACCCACGCAAATCAAAAAAGCAATACATCATTCACCGTGAGACTTACTCATTCAATTCAACATTTCAACTCCATTTCCATTTCCAAATACCAATATCCAACCACAATACCAGAAGTCGATACATGCAAATTACAATTTAGAAAAATTCCAACTTCCAAAAAATTCAGAAATCCAACATCCAATCCAATTATCAAACACAATAAATAATGCAATTAAGGTTTAAGTAGGAAAAATTTGGAAAACTCAAAAATCACATCCCAAAAAAATTCACTAGCTTCGGGTCTTCAGGTTGGGTCTTCACTGACGGGTTAGAACTCAGAGGCTTTAGGTCGTGTAGATCGGCGGTGACTACGAGGTTGCAATGATCTCACCTCCTTCAGAAGTTCACCAAAGATGATAGTGGTGTCTTTGGGGGACGCGAAGATGTGAGCCAAGGGAGGATCTCTGTCCTTTGATGCTGCTGTGGATTGGGGAGGATGAGGGAAACAGCAACAACACCGGACTAGTCACCAGTCGGAGATGAAGACGAGAAAGAGAGAGAGAGAGAGAGAACGCTGGTGGTGGTGAGTGAAGAAGTGAGAGTTGGTGAGAGCGAGAGAAATTTTTTTGAAAGGTTTGGTGAAGAGTAGACAAAGACGATAGAGTGGAGACAGAGACAGGAGGACAGCGGAAAGAGGAAGGAGACGACGAATGGAGAGAAAAAACTAGACAGAGGATCGAAGTAGAAGGAGAACTAAAGAAGGCAAGAGGGTTCGAGAGAGAGGTAAAGGCAGGCATTTGGAGGGGGTCGGGTAGGTTTTGGATAAAATTTTGAAATTTTCAAAAAGGTCCTAAGTTTTTCAGATTTTATGGTACTGGCCGGTATGCGCCGATATTTTATGTATCGGCCGGTACCGAATGAAAATCTACGATACCGATTGGTACCGAAGGAATGGATACCGTTCTGTTTTTTGGCCAGTACGTACCTGGTATGGAACGGTATCCGTTACCCTGGTGGAATGCCATTTACAATGTGTTCAATAAAAAGAATTTTAATTAATATTTTAATGTTAATAAAATATAATTACTATTAATAATTTATTTTTTAAATATAGTAAAATAGCAATATGAAAATTATTAATTGATAGAGAATAGTTAGATAAAGCATAAACAAATATTCTCTCTTTTTATTATGATTTTACCCTTTTTAAATTTATTTTTTAAATTTTGGTTGTTAGTTATTTAGGCAGGGTTTTCTCTTCGACAGTTCCCATCCGCCAACTTATTTTCTTTCTCCGATTATCCTCCCGTTTCCTTATTAGCAATTCTCAGCCTCACTTCGAAAACTTTTTGTTTTCCTTGCTTCCTTCTTTCCTAGACTACATCTTTTCACTCTATAAAATTTCAATGAAATGTCATGCTCCTCATCATGCACAAGACATTGTTCCTACTTCCACAATCCCTATCCTTGAAACTTCCATTTCCCCCCGTGAACCTTCCTATTTGCCCCAAGAGAGGAATGCAGTAGCCTATTTTAGCCTGAATCAATCCCCTCAACCATCTAAGTGAATGTGGAGTCAAGTAGTGGGTGATACTTTGCCAACTCTTAACAATACTAACTTTCCCCAACCGTTCTCCTAGATTATCTTCCATTGATACCCCACTTAGTCTCTCTCTTTATTGAAGTCCTTCGGTAAAGTGTAGCCAAATAATTAAGCACGCTAGTAGGTTATTTTGAAAATAAAAGAGTTGCATTTCCAGTGGTATACTCTAGGCCTTGAGAAACTTGTCGAAATCAGGCTTGGAGAACATACTGTTCAATGGTGACGAGCTTTTCCTATTCATATTCTCAGATTCCCTAAGTAGGTAAAACGTTTTATAAGGAAGACTTTATCATATTCAAGGAAAACAACTTGTACTCGTGAAATTAAGGTTAGGTTTATTTCTCAAGTACATAAAGTTGAAGCATGTTCCTTTATGGATTCAATTTCACAACTTCCCCTTGGAATGCTAGATTATAACGAGGTTGAGTCATGTTGCTAGTGCCATTGGGCATCCTCTTTACAACCAACTACAACAATGAGAAGGGTAAGTTTTATAAGGATATGCTTGGAGGTGGAATTGATTGTGGATCTTTCTAGGGTTTTGACTATTATGAGGTTAGATGAAATGGAGAACTAATGAAGGACACCGATAAAATTAGCTATCAATGGAAACCTCCAAATACAGAGAAATTGATCTGGAGGGACAATGGAAGGAGATATAAATAAAATTTTAATAAGAAATCCTTAATAGTCTAATATTAGAGAATGATGAGGCAAACACTCTTGAATCATTAACTATTATGAAGCATAATATGAGTAAGCTTGCCCCTTCTAATGCATGCCCTGAACCTACTTAGTTATAGGATGCTATGTCTGAGAATCATACAAGTGAGAGCCCATCTAAAGAACGTTAGAATTCCACCTTGGTTGAATATTCAACTGGTGATCTACTTAGCAAGGTTCCTAAGGAGAGGACAACAAGTTTTGATCATAGGAATAAAAGATAAAAAGCTAGGAAAATAAGAGAAAAGGGTACCAAGCCCTTATATTAAGCTCATGTTAGTTGCTTGAAACATAAGGGACATAAATTGCCTAAAAAAGAAACTAATAATCAAGGATTATCTAAGAATGAATAATTTCTATATTTTAGGGATTTTGGAAACAAAAGTTAAGTTATCAAATGTATAAAAAAGCAAGGGGATTTTCAGTAACAATGGGAGACAATCTCTAACCATCACTTTAACTTTAATGGAAAAATTATAATTTGTAATGATCGTAATAATATGAAGGTGAAATAGCTTTCACTCTTAGACCAGTACATTTATTTGGAAGTACACTTGGTAGGTGAAATGTTTATTATTACATTTTTGTATGCTTCCAATATTGACTTTCAAAGGAAACTGATACATAATGATTGAAATCAATATTGTTTAAAAAAAATGATTGAAATCAATGGGTTCCTCTCTAAACTAGCCTTGGTTACTAGTAGGCGATTTCAACTGCATCTTATTCCCTCGAGAAGCAGAAGGGGATAGGTTAAGTATGAGGTGTATGATTTCCTTGAATGCCTAAGACATAGTCAACTCACAAATCTAAATTTTAGAGGAACCTTCTACATTTGGCCAAATAAAATAGATGGATAATTGGATAATAAAAAAGAAGCTAGATCGAGCATTTGTAAATCCTATATAGCTCTTTAAAATTTATTCTAGTTTTGTGAAATTCAACAAGCCTCTTTAGTTATAATATACACCTACAAAAGTAAGATTGGGAGTTAGAAATATTCATTACAAATCCCATTTTAGATTTAACAACTTTCTTATCAACTATAAGGGATTTGAAGAAGTTGTTTTAAGAGGTTAGGGAGTTTAGGATAAGGGATATAATGTTTTTAAGCTCAGGAGGAAACTTTAATATGTGAGCAAAACTTAAGCATTTTTTTTCGGATAAAATCATAAAAGTGAGGATCTAATCAGCAAAGATAGAGTTGTTATGATATGTATCCAAGCTTAAGTTGAATTATTACCTAAGGATATTAGCCGCAAACAATAGTAATAGATCTTTTGTAAAATTTGTTTTGTTAAGTTGCAGCTTCTTCTAGTTATGATGATAAGTAAAGATGCCATCCTGACCTGTCTTATGATTGATAATTCTTGTGTGGAACTCCATATACAATATGGATGAGTATGGTGAAATGTGATCTCCTTGCCTTAGTCCTATGGATCCTTCGAAGATTTATGTAGGATTTCTATTGATTAGAATACTAAAGGATATGGTTGTCACACATTGTTGGATCTAATTATTGAAGATTTTTGGGAATCCAGAGGCCTCTAGACTATCAAGAAGGAATTTCCATTCCACAGTATCGAATGTCTTCTTAAAGTTTACTTTTATTGCACAACTTCTGTTTGATCTATTTTAATTATAGTTCCTAAAAGGGTTCTTGTGACATGAGTTTGTTATCCCTTAATGATCTGCCTTTTGTAAAAGCACCTTAAGTTTGTCTTATGTTGGATTCTAAAGATTCTTTAGGTTTTGAGGCCAACATCTTAGATATGATCTTATAGAGCATGATGCAATAAGATATTTATTGGAATTACTTGAATATAGACGGGTTAGGAACCTCAAGAATAAGAAATAAGAATATTTCGTTAATTTCCTTTAGTATTTTACATCTTTTAAAGAACTCTAGTATGAAATACGTTACTTATCTTTGAGTGATGGTGCCATAAATTGAGTAACTTTGGACGATACCTACACCTTAAATAATAAAGTATCATATGAAGTATTAGGCTATTAGCTCACCTTACAAGTTCTTCTTAGACTTTAGAACATGTATTAGCTGGATGTCAAAAGTACCGTCATATGTAACTTGGTAAGTATTTTCTTCTGATAGTTGTTATGAAAGAATTGAGGTTAACTGATTTTCATTTGAAAGTAATACCTCATTCATTGAATTTGGCTGTAAATCATATTAGTCGTCAACTTTGGGGAGTTTGTTGTCTACTTAAGATCAGATTCTGAACAATTTTAGAAACTTTGTTGATTAACACCTCTACTTTGTAAGCCAATCATGCTTTTTTCTTTAAATAAAAGGCCTATATAAATGTAATAATTATGAAATGATCAATGCGAGAAAATTGCAACATATAAATTTTTGAACTGGCCTCAATATTGCTCATACAAACATTGGTTATCGTATTTTCTAATAAAATAACTTCAAAATCAAGATCCGCGACTAATTCTCTTCTTAAATCACTTGATAAATGGGGAATATATTGCACAAGATTGAATTTTGTTAATGAGATGATAAATTGATCAAAATATGGTGTTGACAAAAAAATACATCCGTTGACCAAAAAAAATCAATTCTCAAGAATAAGTTCTTTGTTTGATCAGCAACTCCACTTCTCTTCTCTTCTTTTGGTCCTTAACTTAATCACAAAGGTGTCCACCCTCCGTTCCTACACCAAAATGATCAATTCCCACCCTAAATCAATATCAAACACAAAAGAACAACCATGAAGATCAAACTAAACAAAAACACACAAAACAAGTCCTAAAATACAATAATACTAACCTATCATACAAGAAACACATACCAAATACTTAAAAAAACACATACTAATGACCAACTATCAACTTCCCAACACGTAAATCCTTTCTTGTCCTCATGCAATATGAAACACAGCCAATCAATTCTATCACTTCATTTTCATAAAGATCAAAGTATGCAATCCCTCAAAATTTAGCCAACTCAAGTATGAAGCTATTACATATATCATGACTACTTTTCATTAGTGTACATAAGCAAACTCAATTTATGGCACCATCACTCAAAGATAAGTATAAACACATAATGAATATTCCTCACGATTTCACTATTTCTCTCAATTGTTTGATGGTTAGTATTTCGCTCAAGCTCCCTATATGAAACTACATTACCATAGGCTTACTAATACACCAATTCTCCTCTACAATGATTCAATGCATAAATTTCAAAAGGGCTTATTTAAGGTTGTAATGTGATAAAAGTTAAGGTGGGTCAAAAAAGGCAAAGGGTTTAACATAAGTATGTATAAAGTAATAAGTGAACAAAGGGATACAAAACATATTATGAGATACACAAACTTAAATATACTACTACTCCACACTTATTGTTGCTACCAAAATGTTGTTCCTTTTTCTTTTAATTTTCTCTTTTCTTTTTTTTCTTTTTCTCTCTCTTTTTTAATTATATATAATTGAAGAAACAACAAACAAAATAACAACTAGATATAGTGTGATCGAAGAGTAGAAGTATAACTCAACTAATCTCGAAAAGGAAAAATTTGTACCAAAAATCCCAAACTATCGCATCACTTAATACTTTACTAAGCTTGTGAGTGGGTAGGCTAATGAGGTTTTGGGTTTTGAAATATGAGGTGTTTTCAAGAAACAAAAGGGTTAAGGCTCAATGGGGCTAATAAGGGATAATAACAAAGGTAGGTCGTTTAAGCCAAGGGTTATCACAAAAAGAGCCTTAATCATTTCTATTAAGCATGCATCCAGTAGACTTAAACTAATTCAAAGCAAGTTTTAAAGGTATTAACCTAAAGGGGCATCACACACTCAAAGAAATAAGATGACTATAGATGGAGTCATATAAGCTCAATCTTCACATTGACTCAAATTAAAATTCATTATGCATCTCTACACTACCTCATTGCTCAAGTGTCACAATTTAAGTAAGCTTATGCAACCAACTACTTTTCATCACTCAACATGATTCGCTCTTTACTCAAGTAGCCTAATCTAAGTTCAAGCATGCATTCAATCTTATTCCAACTAGCATGACAGAATCTTATGCAAAACACATAAAACATGATTCAAATATGGTTCCATTTCTTAATACAACACAACATCAAACAACAATCTAATATACCTAAAACATGCATCCTAAACAGTAAATAAAACAAATTTAAATGATGCAATTGATAAGGAAAACATCAACTCCCCATACTTGCATGTCAAGGCAACCACAAAATGAAATCAAAACATCGAACATAACATCAACCAAGGAAAAAATAACACAACTAACAAAGTAAATAAAATAATATAAAAAGTGAAGGGTAAGAAGGCTTATGGGGATTGAGGTGGTGAAGGTGTAGGAGAGGGGACTTCAATGTTCTTTTTCTAGATGAACTTGAGGAACTTCTTCTTCTTGATGTGAGCATCATGCCACTTCTTTGTCCTTTCCTTGTACAACTTGGCATTTTCATAAGCGTTGTTCTTCTAATTCGTCAAGTTGTAGCAATCATTTCTCACCTGAAAGTTTCCAATCCTTGTTCAGCTTCCTAATGTCCCAATAGGCCCGATGCTCCAACTCCAAAGGTAAATGGTGCCATACATAAGTCTATATGGGGTACTTCCTATGGGTGTCTTGCAAGCTGTCCTATAAGCTCATAGGGCGTCATCTAGCTTTAACGTCGAATCCTTTCTTGAGGTGCTCACTACCTTCTCCAAATTCTTCTTTAGCTCTCTGTTTGCCACCTCCACTTGACCACTAGTTTGGGGGTGGTAAGGAGTCGCCACTCTATGATGAACATTGTATCTTTTCAGAAGAGTCTCAAATAGTTTGTTGCAAAAATGACTCCCTCCATCACTTATAATCACTCTGGGCACCCCAAATCTTATAAAGATCTCCTTGATGAACTTTTAAACCACCTATTAGTTGGAGTAGCTACAGCCTTAACCCACCTGGAAACATAATCAACTCCAACTAATATGTAAGTGTTACCTGAAGAGGATGGGAATGGTCATATAAAGTCCAATCCCCACACATTGAATATCTCCACCTCCATGACATTTGAAAGAAATAGCTCATCCTTCTTCGATATGTTACCCATTCTTTGAAACCTTTCACATTTTAGCACAAAATCTCGAGCATCCTTGAACAAGGTTGGCCAATAGAATCTACACTCTAAGATTCGAGTTGTAGTCTTGTTAGCTCCATAATGTCTTGAGAGGTAGTTTGCAATATCTGCAAACCAAGGAAGAAAAGGATTATCTACCATCATTAAACCCTCATCAGGAAAGCTCCCCTCAATTTCCTCTTCTTCTCTATGGTGCCCTCCTTTAAGTCTTAAGAGGTGGTCAGCTATAAAATTTTCTGCTCCCATCTTATATTTAATCTCAATGTTGAATTCTTGGACTAGAAGGACCCACCAGATAAGCCTAACCTTGGCATCCTTCTTCACAAAAATATGTCGCAATGCCGCATGATCCGTAAAAACAATGACATATGAGCCTAAAAGATAAGAACAAAATTTCTCACGTACAAATATCACAGCAAGAAACTCCTTTTCCATAGTTGTGTAATTTAGTTGTGCTCTCGTTAAGGTCTTACTTGCGTAATAGATGGCGTGTAGCCTCATTTCCTTTTGCTGACCAAGGACACAACCAATGACATGATCGTTTGCATCATACATAATCTCGAAAGGAAGAGACTAATTTGGCGATGTCAGAATGGGTACTAATATAAGTGCCTTCTTCAACCTATTAAAAGTGTCCAAACAAGCAATATCAAAAACAAAAGGCACATCTTTAACTAATAAATAAGTTAAAGGTCTAGCGATAAGAGAAAAATCCTTAATGAACTGTTTGTAAAACCCTGCATAACCAAGGAAGGCTTGAATGGCCTTAATGTTTGTGAGAGGTGGTAACTTTTCAATTACTTCGGTTTTAGCTCGATCCACCTCAATCCCCTTGAATGAGATCTTATTGCCCAATACATTCCCTTTTAGACTATGAAGTGATACTTTTCTCAGTTAAAGACTAGATGAGACTCACATCTTTTAAGCACTTTGTCTAAATTAAACAAAAACTGATCAAAAGTACCTCCAAAGATAGAGAAATCATTCGTAAATACCTCCATGAAGTTCTCATTCATGTCTACAAATATGGCCACCATTCACCTTTGGAATGTGGCAGATGCATTGCATAAATCGAATGGCATCCTCCGATATGCAATAGTCCTATAAGGATAAGTGAAAATAGTCTTCTCTTGATCCTGTAGATATATAACCACCTGATTGTACCCTGAGTGTCCATCAAGAAAATAGGAATATGCATGGAAAACCACCCTCTCAATCATTTAATCCACAAAAGGCAAAGGGAATTTATCTTTTTTAGTGGCTAAATTGAGCTTCTGGTAATCAATACATACTCTCCAACCTGTGATGGTTCTAGTGGAAATATTTTTCACCTTTTTAATTTTCCATCACTGTCATGCCTCCATTTTTAGGCACACACTGTACTAGACTGACCCACTGACTATCTAAAATGGGATAAATAATCCTTGCATCCAACAGCTTTACTACCTCCGTCTTCACAACCTCTTATATGTTTGGATTTAACCTTCTTTATCATTCTCTCACAGTTTTACACCCTTCTTCTAGGTTAATCCTATGCATCACCACATTGGGGCTAATCCCCTTAGTATCAAAAATTTGCCACCCCATAGCTCTCATCCTCTTCCTAATGGTCTCCTTCTTGGTCAAATTCTAATTGGTTCTAGATAATGATGGGTAGGGCATGGTTCCTATCTAAAAAGGTGTATCTTAAATAGAGGTTTAAGCTCTAAACTGGGGGGCTTAATGAAATAAGGTAGTGTAGGTGTATCTATTCTCTCTAACTTCTCTAACTTAACTTCCTTACATAAATCCTCTTCTCTCACACTCTCATCCTTGTGTACTTCAGTAACTTCGTTAACTACCTCTTCAACCTCCTTCACACATTCATCCATAACATCAGTCTTTATACATACATTACCATCCTTCGGTTTCTTTAAAGATTTAGACATATTAAACTCAACTTGCTCATCATCAATCCTTAAAACAAGTTTTCCCTTGTGTATATCAACTAATGCCTTACTA
>JAOQMK010243640.1:0-10987 GCA_027564415.1 Erythroxylum macrophyllum
AAGGGTATATCAGACATTTCATTAACTTTCTTAATAAGTGTGCATTCCTCTAAAACGACACTTATTATGAATCGGAGAGAGTATTTATTAACAATAAATTACTTGTCCTTTTTATCGTTACTCAGTAATTTTTCCAAAAGCATTAACCAACCTTATTGATTTCGTTGGTACGAGAATCTTAACTATTTCTTACACGATATTTGCATTAAACGGTTATTTATTTACTAATTTTTACTGGCAACAATCTTTAACAATAATTTCAAAAAGAGCCCAAAAGAATAATGAAATTTAAATATTTGACTCTAAATAAAAAAGTACCAGAATTACATATGTGTCTTGCTTTACTTTTCTGTTGATGTTCTACGTCTTAATTTACATAACCCAAAAAATTTCTACCGACATCTTCCAATGGAGTCACGTACAGTTGTCGCCAAGTTTTGATTTTACATCGGGAAATGAGACACTAGTGAGACAAGTGTGAAGGTAGAAGAGAATTGAGAGAGTTTTGAATAAGAAGGAATAGAAAAGTAGGAGGAAGATAAGGGGCTGTGGGGTAGCAGGTGCGGTGAAAGAGGGAGGATAGGTATTATATTATATAGTCAAGAGAAGCTTGCTCTTGGGTTTCCTTCACCATAGTTAAGTACTGTAAATGCCAAGTGGGTATTTCCTTTCTGTTTCAAGAATCCAACTCCCAAACAGAGACTCATAGTTTCGAACTTTGAACTCACTGCTGTTTTTTATCCCAAAAACTAAAAGTCTTGGCTTAAAGATTGCATCCATAGGACAACATATCTTTGACAAAAGACCAAAAGGTTCTTTTTAGAATAATCTTCTATAAGGCAGTAGATCTTCACTAATAAATAGAAATACTATTTTTATAAAATAGTACATCTCTGAATTACCAAGACAAACGTGTGTTATTATGATAAAAATTAATTCAATTAAGAGTTTCCAACTTGTAACATACCTGTGGGTAAAACTTAAAGCTAAATTGTATAATTTTCATCTGAATTTATTCTTGCAAGTAAAAATTACAAGGAAAGATTTGCAAAAAAAAAAAGAAATATTTTTTAAAGTATTTAACAGCTATCCTAAAGTATTTAACGTGTGTTATTATGGCCTATTGTGGATTGATCACATCCCGAATCAGGCGACTTAATGAGCCGTACGAAGATCCACCATTTATTAAGCTCTTTTTACTCTTCTCGCTCATCTCGACAACTCTCTTCCTCACCTCACTGTCCTCCTCCATCACACTCCTAATCCCACCCTCTATTTCTTCAGAACTCACGAGAATCGCACTCTCACTAGTCAATTCCTTCCTATAATCCATTTTGATCTCCACCGCTATACCCAATTCTACTACCATTTGAAATGCCAAGAATTGTTGTTCTGCATACATAGGCCATGCAGCAATTGGCACGCCGTACCATACACTCTCCAGTACCGAATTCCATCCGCAGTGAGACACAAATCCACCAATTGCTGGGTGGGCCAGGACGGTACCTTGTGGGGCCCATCCTATAACCTTTCCAATCTCAGCCGTTCGATTTAGGAATTCCTCGGTTAAGATATCTCGAAAATCTGCATAGTCTGTTGGGAGTCCCATCTGACCCTTTGGTGGGGGCTTCCGTAGGGACCATAAGAAGCGATTCTTAGTGTGCTCTAGAGCGTACGCTATCTCTTTTACCTGATCTGCATCAAAGCATCCCATGCTCCCAAAGCACAGGAACACAACTGATGATTTAGGTTGTTGATCAAGCCATTCCATGATGTCTCTGCATTTGTCGCTTTGATCAATCTTTAGATTCAAAATGGGTCCCACAGGATACACTGGTGGGATATTACCACCAGAAAGGGAGTGGATTGCATGAGATTCGTACTCCATGAATGTATTGACTAAAATGCCCTTTGTTTCTCTAAACCTCCTTGTGTTTCCAAGGAAAGGGGGAACCAAATCTTTGTTGAATACTAAAGATGGCAAGACCTTCGTGGGGAGGGGTTTAACCAAACTCGGTATTATCAACTCAGCATTTGAGTCCTCCAACTCGGTGAAATCCAGTTTCTTCTCATCGTAAAGAGTCTGGAGGTGAAGTATAAAACCAAGAAAAGCTGCATTGGAAGTGTAGTAAATGTAAGATGGAACTCCGAGTTCACTTGCTACATCAATCATTGTGGAGCAGAACATATCGACAAAAAACCCGACAAGACGTGGGGAGCTGGGGCTTGAATCAGACTGAGTTCGCTTGGAAACAACTTCTTTAACAAGGGTTTTGTAGCTGGCAACGTAGGAAAATACGTCCTGTCCAGGAGATCCACTTGATTTGGGATTCTCGGCTGAAAGATGGAGGATCTCGATGCGTTCAGAGAAGGTAGAGGAGGTGAGTGTTGTGTGTTGATTGTGACTATCGAATGGCAATCTCATGGTTAGAACCGTCACGTATATTCTGTCATCTCGGTCCACAAGAAGCCTTGCAATCTCTGTGGTTGCTACGACATGACCGAAACCTGGTGCTGGTATGAATACCAACTCTGCTTTCTTCACGCAGTAAGAGGTTGAGTTAGCAATGGAACATGTATGATTTTAATCTCATGTACAGTACTTCCTGGTCTTTAGCTTTTTGCTAATTCCACCTATAATTACAAAGATAAATTCTTTTCACGACAATTAGTGTCGACTTACCTGTTTCTCATCACTGAAAAAATCATCTCCATTGTCTTCAGGTTCCATTGTTGCGAAGGAATGGAGACAATACTCGGAATCAATAATTAACACAGAAAATGTCATAGGCCAAACATAATCAACCATGTTTTTAAAGTTCATCCAAGGTGTGAGAATTTAAATGACGTTGTTCAGCTAAATCAAACCCATTCCAGAGTTACAACGGTAGAAAATTTATGGTGTCAAGATTTAAAGTTACAATTTATGTCATAAAGATGGTGTCAAAATTTAAAGTTACAATTTATTATATATTTAATTTTTTTTAATATAATACATCACTAGTTAATTTCTTCAATTCCTAACGTCATAAGTAACTTGTAATGTAAAAGAAGAAGATATTAATAAACAAACCTCTCAGAAGTTTCTTGTAACTCACAGACAACAGTTTTAATGGAACCAAAAGTAACGTTTAACTAACATTAAGAAGAAAGTACACACTTGAGCTGTGGAGCTCCAGAATTATAATAGGGATTGACAACGCCCGTAATCTTTTGGTGATAGTTCGAAAGCTATATGTTTCCTTCAAACAACGCCCGTAATCTTGATCTTGTAGCACATAATTATATGAACATAGAGTTGCCACATTGGCATATTCATTAAAGGCTTAATTCTTCAAAAGATGAATATCCACTACCCGTCAACCTACTCACGTACTCTCGTTTCAAAATTTTACTAATTAAAGAATTATTTGATTTTACTTCTATTATAGATTTTGGTTTTAATTTCTTATTTTTATTTTTATTAAATATAAATTTGATTTAGATGAGATTTGTAATACAAACTAACAAAGTCTATTTAATTGAAGTTTATAATAAAAATTGATTCCATTATCCTATTCTTTGTTTTGTTTTATTTTATTATTAATTATTGATAATAAATTATAATTTAATTCTTTTTAACATATTAAATTTTATTCATAAAAAGGTTCCTCCAATTATAACATCATTTAAACAATTCATTATTTTTATTTGAAGTCAGTTACGATTATTTAATTTAAAGAAGTTATTTAAAAATGGGGAATCGAATGTTAATAAGCTTTGTACTATTCTATACATAATGATATTAAGAAATGAATATTATTCCATGATGTTCTCCAACTGGTATATTTTTGTCTCAAAAAGCTTTCGAACCATGTTATTCACTTGCTTTGTGTAATGATTCCCCTTAAATTAACTGTAAATTTTTTATTTCCTTTATGTTCCTTGCGGTCTTTCGTAAGGAGAACTATTTAGTCAAAAATACTTGTACCAACTGCTTCCATATTGTCACATTTTCCGGGCTAAGAGAATTTAGCCACACCTTGGCTCGATCTTTAAGTGTGAATGGAAATAGTTACTTCTTGGCTCCATCATCTGATAACCCATTTTATGTAAACTTGTCACATATCTTTAAGAAATTGGCCAAATAAGCATTAGATTCTCATTGACTTGTCCATAAAACTAAACCTTAGTTTGGAGCATGTTCAGTAAGGTCGGTTTAATCTTGAAACTATTTATCTATACTGGTGGTCTTGTGATCCCTTATTGATTAGCATTAAACTCTGACCTTATAAAGTCCACGAGGGTTCTTTTCTGACCTTCTTGGTTCGTTTCTTTTGCCATTGGTCTTTTTATAGCTTCTCGGCATCTTTCTTGTCGAATTTCTCTCTCTTATTTAGTGATGTCAAAACTTTGGGTATTTAAGAATTTACTCAAACTCCTTGTTGTTTGTGTGTTTATGCACCTATAGTCACACAAGAAAAGTTTTAAATCCTTAAATCAAAATAACTCGAACTATATTAGATGCTAAATTAAATAATCCCTAGATGTGGTCCCAAAAACTTGTAGATGTGATTTTTAAATCTATCTATACCGCAAGTATATATATGGGTCGTATTCTTATAGTATAAACAGTATCATTCCTATGAGGATTGCTCTAGAAGCCTAGAAATTTTTGTTTAAGATAAACAATATGATAATATAAATAAAAAATAAACTAAACTAAAGAAAATTAATAATTGAATCCTTAATAAGCAATAATGAATTTGTTGATTAAGTAATGATGACAACTTAGAAATTACTTATGTCCTTTTTTCTTTCACCTAATCATCTTGATTTAATAATACTCGACCCTAGATATCCAATAGTTATAATTACCCTTTCTTAAGATTTAACCAAGTAATCACAATTAAAATACATATGAATTAAATTGTAGCATCTCGATCTTTCAAAACTCTTCCTAACTATCTAATTGGATTTAAAGCAATCTTAAGGATAATTAACAAACAATTCAGATCTATCTTCAATTAACTATTAATATTATGTTTATAGGCCTATTATAGTACCAAATCTTACTGTGTAATATAACACAGATAATTCAACCTAATCTCTCAAATCAGTTTAAATATAAAATAATAAAGATTATGAAGTATATTTATATTTAATCAAGAGCACAAAAGTTTAACAAAACAATTCAAGAGTAAATAACAACTCAGTATAAATCTCGCTAAATGCAGGGTCTAAGGAGGTCTAATATATGCAGTCTTACGCCTAACTATTAGATATGTTATTTCTGAATGACCTATAAGAAAAGAAAAATTCAAGAGTGATCTCTAAAATAAATTTACAAATCCATAGTCAAAGTATATCTCAAATTGATCATAATCAGCATTCAATAACAAGGGAAAAAAAGAATAAAACAATTCTAGATGTCTTTTTTTTCTTGTCCTTGAGTTGGAAAAATTTTGCAACTTTGTTCTTCCAAAATTTTGTTCTTCTAGAATTTTGCCTTTCATACTTCATAATCCTCTTAAGGCTCTTTTTGGGATTTACTTATTTATATCCAAAAATAGCCTTAAATCATTGAAAGTACAAAAATATCGCGACTTGAAAAAATCTAGAAAAATTATGACCGGGAGTTTCTAGCCACTTTCGCTTCCATCTTGCACGATTGTGATAGACCTTTTCCTTTAGCTTTTTTTAAACTTTTCTTCAAGTTTCCTGCCTTAACTTGTCATCGAAACATATTAAGCTTCCCCCAAAATATGCATTAAGATCAAAGTCTTGTCATAATCAACAATAATCAAACACACACAAATACACTAACAAAGACAAATTTAAGTCCTAAACATATAATTATCCCTCAAAAATACCTTATAACACACTATAAAATACACCTATCACTCCCCACCCCCATTCTTGAGTTTATGGGATTTCACAAAAAGGTAATAGCACTTTTTTATTTGGTTTAGTTCTTGCTAGGCCTAAATCAGTAAGTTTTTCTTCTTTTCTTCTAACTTTGATTTGCACCAATATGGATAATGTTCATAATTATGTTTATAGTTTATGAATATGTTATTCTTGGGTTGTGTTGAGATATTTACCATTAATTTATGACTAAGAAAGACATGGTGTAATTTTCTTCTAAGTAATTAGTGGATCTTTTAAGCATACTTTGGTCTTGTAGTTTTTCCTTCATATTAAAGGATTTTTCATGTAAAAATTATGGCATTTTTTATGCTTGGTTTTTAATATAACTTTTTTATTTGATTACTTTGTTTTATTGCTTTATTGTGTGCAACTTTGTTAGTGAAAAGGTTTTTTGAATTATTTATTAGTTCAACTATAATGCAAATATTGAAGCCTACAATTATTTTTTCCAACAAAAATGCATAATTGCTTTTTTGCCTGCATCTTTAATGGTACTGGAATAAAATACTACCTTATAATTAGCATAAATTTAGTAATTGCTTTTTAAAAAAACTAATGATATTCTTCTTCTTTTTCCAACTATCGTGGAATGGTACTCCAATCTTCACTCCATCAGCTTTAACAAATATTCAAGCCAATGGATTTCCATGGTATTTAAAACTAGCTAGAACTATAGATATCTCAAGCGAATACTCTTAAAAGCCGAACATTTGAGAATTTTCAAGTTACTACACTAAGAGCTCAATTTGAGCTAAAGCCTCTTCTTTAACCTCTACTAAGTAACAATAAACATTAACATTTAGATTTTGTAATATGGATATACCAACTCTCTAATCAACAAATTTGGTTGTTTTTGTATCAATAAGACCTTCAAAACTTCCTTTACATAGAACATTACAAGCAAACTCCTCTAGATTTAGTTTTTTCCTATAAGATAAGTCAAGTTAGCAGTACCTTAATCATGCAATTAAATATATGGTTAGTTTCAAATATGGACGACAAGGTTTAACCAATACTGTATGTATCAAACTTACAAAATTTCCAAGATATGTATATGTTAGAATTTTATATAAACATATTAACTTGGAAATTTTATCTATGATAGATCAAGAAACCAAAATGCATACAAGTGGAGAAAGCATATCTCTAGGAATCAACACATCAACCAAGCATGCATATTAATTACTTCATTAAATTAAAAAATCAACCAATGTGTATGATCAAACAAAGTCAAAGATCCAAAATTTCTGCTTCTTGAACATCTAAAAAGAAAATTGAATATATTGAACTAATCGAAACCCAATTAGAATTAGACCCTCATATCTTTAATAATGACACTAAGAAAAGAAACGATCTTGGTCAGGCAACAAGAAAAGAGAGAAGTTCAATTCACAACTTGATCAAATAAACCCAAATTCACAGTCCTCATCTTTGATTTACTCCAAAAGAATACAAAGTAGAAGCTAACCTAGGCAAGTATTCTAGCCAAAATAGAAAATAAATTGACTAAAATCTCCAAAAAATAGCAAATTACTAAAAAGTGAGAGGATTGTAAGAGTAAGACCATCCTTTGGTGATCTTACACAAGAAATAAACAATAATATGTTAATTTATTATCATTTCCTCAACCTAAAAGTATTATCAACAGACATTAAAAACACAAAAAACCGATTTATTATCTCAAGAATTTGGAAAATTTTATAGAATATACTAGTCGCTTGAGATGAAAATTTGGAAAATTTCATACGATATATTGTGTTTTAATGTAATATTTATATTTTAGTTCATAATGATAAAACTAGATTCATAATTTAAAAAGACAAGTACACATAATTACGTCATAAAAATTATATTACTTAATTATATCCCAAAACATAGGGCATATTTGTGTCTTTGCACTTTTAACTAGAATTTGAATTGCACGTTTAGGATGGTGATATTGAAATATCATAGATGCATGAACTAAGGATGAGTGCATATTAATTGTATTTTACTTTAACATGTAAGGCCTATTGATACAAACTTGGTTAAACATAAAATATAGGGAACCTATGAATAAGATTGAAATTTACTAAGAAAGCTAAATTAGATGTATGGGGAACAAACATGTTGATTATAAGAAATCAAGAACTAAGTTGATAAAGAATGAATTCTTTGATAACTTCTTAAATTTAATAAAGAACAAGAATAAAGTATTTACATTTCTAAAAAATAGCACCTCATCCAATTATATTTAAAATGCTCCTTAAATAATATAAAATTAAAGTTTTAGCAATAAACATGCATGGGCTAGAATATAACCGTATACTTTACTGTGTTCAATACTAGAATTTTGACACCAAGTGACATAAGATCTGTCTTACCTATGTATAATTAAGATTATTTCCTTGATCTTCAAGCGTAACATGACCTCGCATATTCTTGCATGTAAAGTTATGTTTATCTTTATCTTCTCATATCTAATGAGGAATATAATATTAGCTACAACAAAACATGTATGAGGCTATGTTTAGCCAATGATAAATCTTATGCATCCAAATTTTTGCTAACCTTAGCTTAGATCATGTTAACTAGCGCTTGATCTTTGGATTTAATAAGTCGCTTAAAATAGTTTTCGGCATAAATCTTGAATCATTCCATTCAATACCTCTCTAACTTTCTTACTTCTAAATCTTATGATTGGCCAATTATACATATGTAATAGATCTTTTTCTTAGCTAATTTCACTCATATAATTCTCTTCTTCTCAAAAGGATTTGACCTCGACTAGTTACCTATATCAAAAGAAGAAAAATTAGAAACATTAAATGTAACATTAATATTATACTTACCAAAAATCTCTAGCTTGTAACCATTATGATTGAACCTCTTAAGGACTTGAAATGGACCATCCACTCTTAGTTGTAGCTCAGAATGACCCTACAATAGAATATTTTTCTTCCTTATATGAACTCAAATATAATCACCAAGTTCAAATTTTTAACTCTTTTTCTATCCTTGTTAGCTTCGGTTGCATATTTCTCATTCTTCCTTTCTATTTAATGCATTACATGTTCATGAACTTGTTTCACTAGCTTAACTTTCATCTTTCCATCTTAACTAAATCTTGCATTAATAGTTAAAGGGAATAAATCTAAAAGAGATATTAGACTAAAACTATAAATAGTCTAAAATGGTGAATGAACAGTAGATTAATGCACACTCCTACTAAATGTAAACTCAACAAACGGTAAGCAATCATCACAATTATTTAATTTCCTTGAAATTATATTGTGAAATGAAAAAGTCAAAGTCATATTTACTCTTCAAATGCTTATTGTTTTTTAATAAAGTATAGGTAAATGTGTACATAGTCTATATGGTAGAATCCTATGTTTAACCTTTCTACAAGTAATATACTATACACTTTCTTTACATCATGTCTCATCTTAGGCTAATAAAAATAATCATATAACATTTCTAATTTCTTTCTAATCCCAAATTGATATATTAAACCTCCATATGACTCAAACATATAATAAATAGGCACATATAATTTATTTTCACAAAACAAACAACAATTATACTTATAAAAGTTACTAAATGCCCCTTTTTCACATGTCAAATATATATTACCAACTTCATTATCATTAAATTATAATTCCTTCACATATTCCAATCTTGGCAACTTTGCATTCAATAAGTAAGAATAACTTTCGTTTAAGATGATGCATTAGTAACCACATTCTCTTTAATATTTTATACTTAACATACAAAAAGGTCTATCAATATATAAGATGATAAATCTACTTTTATAGGCCTTTTAATAAAGGTGGAGATAATAACATTTCCTTAGGCAATCTTAGCACAACATTTCCTTGGGCAATCTTAGCACTTCTGAGCAATATTGTAGCTTTACTTATTATCAACGTATAATAGGAGAAGAAATTAGAGGAGCTTTGAGGAAGATGAAGAGTAGAAGGGCATTAGGATGTGATTAGTTACCCAGAGAGGTGTTAAAGAGCCTAGGAGAAGACAGTCTTACTTGGTTAGCCAAGCATTTTAATATGATCCCTAAGTCCACCAAGATATCGAATGAGTAGAGATTTAGCACATTGATCCCTCTCTATAAGAACAAAGGGGACATCCAAAGTTGTAACAACTACAAAGCCATCAAACTACTTAGTAATACTATGAAGTTCTGAGAGAGGGGGATTGAGAAAAGAGCGAGAAAAGATGCACCTATATTAGCTTGTGAAGTGAAAATCTGAATTATATTAAGGAAACAGTTAAGATAGTGTGATATCTGAAGCAATAATTAGAGGATTGATCGTTTACATTGAATATGGTCCATTGAAAGAAAATTATTCGAGTGATGAAGTTAAATGAGAAGTGGAGTAAAAATTGAGGAAACAATACCCCTGCCTTCCTGATCAATTAGATAAAAATTTCGAGGGGGAAATTTATTAAGGAGGGGAGAAATGTAACATCCTGTTCCCATACAAAGGGTTAGAACCCAAAAAAACGGTACATGTGAGATCAATGAGAGTTTAAGAAAATTGCATTTTTTATGCTCATGCATATTGTTAGCATACACGCACGTATATGTGAATTTTTGCACACATTAAAATGACTGTACATGCATTCATTGACAATTGTCGGGTATAATTGATTATAAATGTGATTATGTGAGAATTGAGAATGGATTGTATTGAAAATCGATGTGGAAAATATATGTATTGATTTTTGAATTTTGGTGAATTTTGGAGAATAATGTCCGAAAATATGGGATATAATTGTACTAGGAAAAATGCCACTTGGCAAGTAAATTAATATATGGAAAATAGAAATAGAAATAAAATGATATTGGAGAATTTACAAATGATTTTTGAAAATTTCGGATGACTTAGAATTTGTAAGAAGTTGATATTGAAAATATTGGAGATAATTGTAATGAATGGATGAAAGTTATGGGAGCTAGTTTAAAGAAAACTAGTTAGTTTGGGAAATTAGCTAAGGGTGTAAGAAGTGGACAAGTGTCCATGTTTAAAGATAATTTTCTTAACCTTGGAAAGACCAAGTGTTGTATTCTTATTTT
>JAOQMK010243722.1:0-10979 GCA_027564415.1 Erythroxylum macrophyllum
AATGAAATCCCTAACTCTCCGACTCACCAAGCCTTAACCCAACACCACACAGAATCTTCACATACAATACCCCCCTTTCAACCGTTACTAACCACCCTTATGCTGAAAACATTGACCCCAATTGTCAAATCCCTCAAGCTACTCAAATGCTTTTAAAATCGCATGTTCTGTCCAATCCAGAGCCTCCTCCAACTTTCAAAGACTGCAACTTGTTGCTGAAATCCGTTGTCACCGATGGTATGGAAGAGCCCTCTAGTATCCCAGCACTGACCTACTTCCCACCAGACATCAGGGAAGGCAAAATCTTCGTCATTCCACCTCCAGAACTAGCCCAGCAAGGAGCAAGGAAGTTTCGACATGCCCTAATAGGCTTTTTCATCGGTAAGCGCCCTACCTACCCTATAGTCCATAGAGCCCTATCAAAGGCTTGGTTAGCTTACGGCCTAACTGAAATCCTCGTGACTAATTCATACAAATTCCTTTTCAAGTTTGATTCTGAATGTGGGATGAATGAGGTACTGGAAAAAGTATCTTGGCATATCTAAGGGAAGCCTTTGTTTTTAAGGAAGTGGACCCTGAATGTTAGGGAGCAGGAGACAGTTTGGTATGCCCCAGTCTGGGTTTGATTCCACAATATTCCCTTTGAATATTGGAATAATGAAGGGTTGGGTAGGATAGCTAGTGCAGTAGGTCATCCACTGCTGACGGACTCCCACACTGCAAGAATGTCCCAAATCCTCTATGCTAGAATGTGTATAGAATTAGACCTAGAAAAGACCTGGCCTGTTTCTTTTCAATTGGCAACCTATGATGCAAAAGGGCACATGACATTTAAAGAGATAGCGATTGAATATGAATGGAAACCTAGTAGCCTGAACAGAGGAATCACAAATTCCAACTTCAGGCACCAGAGGATACTATGCATTATGGTGTGTATTTTAGGCTGAACAAAATTGGTCGCCAAATCACCCTCAAGTCTAAAAGCAAAGAGAAATTCAGGCCATGACACTGCTGGTTGTGACTCACTAGAGGATGCAGGGACTGGACAAGCTTGGCACCCCTTCGTCTCATACGTTTGTTGACCAACTTATTCTCACCACTGGGTTGTACATATACCAGCTCATGTTTGGGCTGTTAATTTAGACTGTGTTGTATTAATGTTGGTTGTGTTTGCTGTTGGAAGTTGATGTGGGTATTCGGGTATTAATGTGATGAGCTTGATATTATAGCAATGAAAGATCACTAGGCAGGAAGATAGACTAGACTAAACGGGACTGTTGGTGGAAAGGAATTAGGATCGTAGGTACTGTGAACCTTTTGGTAGCAAAGGACTGTTGTTTAGGTCTCTTAAGCTCTGTTCATAACTCTCTTTTTTTTATATAAAATTTCTACTGATTTACGAAAAAAAATAATGAACTTTTTCAAATAGATATTCCTTTGCTTTAAAGTTATATAAAGTGTTACTAAAGTCTCGTAGGAAGATCTAAGGTGAATTAGCAGATAAGCAGATCCTTTTTCATGCTTCTCGGAGTTAAATCCTCTAAAAAGCATACTTATATCTATATACAAATGAGATTACACAGTTAAGTTGTTTAGCTATAAGGGTAACTAAAAGATGAATAATCTATTCAATGATTACCAGAGGATAATCCCTTGTTTTTTAGGCTGAAAAGGAATGACCATCCTCCCATTATGATAGAACTAATGATTGATGAAGATATTTTGGTTTAGGATTGGAGTTCTTTTTTCTTACCCTTCTTTAACTTAGTTTCCATTAATCCTAAGAGTATAGGTTTAATAACTCTTAACTATATTTGAAGCATATATTGCTTCTTAGGGTAGTTAATCTCTTTTTGATTTCAGGCTAAAATTAATATTAGATTTTGGGAAAGGAAACCATTTAACCTTAGTTTTTCTTCTTGAGTTTCTATGCGTACCTAATTTAAATTCAAGACAAGTATGAGATACCTCTTCCATTAGTTTTTCTTTACTAGAGGTGCTTGCTTGGTAACCTATCACTTTTTTTCCCTAAAATATCTAAATGAACAACTTCTCCTATATGTGGATCACTAAAGACTAATTACATATTAGCTTGATAGTTAACATTATAGGAATTAGGACAAGTACCTATTTTAGGAATAGTTGACTCGTTAATATTTAGAGTTGTTCCCTATATGATTGCTCATTTCTAGGGTCCTCCCCTTCAATGTTATTATCTTGATTATAAACTTCAGACACTATATGACTTAGTTGTTCTTTATTCTAGTCCACTATATATACATTATCTTTTAGCTTTAAAAGTTTCATATAATCTCCTTTTTTGAAGTATCAACCAATATGCTTCTATGTTTTTCCTTATTCAGTTAGTGATAACCTTTATTGGTAGGAAATCTTAACTAAATCTTCAGAAGGTGAATCAAGTTCTTCAAGTTATGAGTAGGGAAATCTCATCTAGAAGTTCCTTCTCAATCTTCACCGTCATACGTAAGCATACATATCTAATTATATTAAAAGATTTTGTTTACTCATTCATGGCAATGAAGGATCCTATATAGCTGGTTGAGTAGTTGATTCTTTTGATGGACCAATACTCTAAAGAGATGTCATGTATATTAATCCAAAGGGGCATTTACTTTTTTTAATGGAAAATAAATGTGCCCTACCATTAAAGTACGGTTCTCAAAAGTGCAAGGCCCAAGCATAAATAAATCAAAATATAGTTCTTTTCCTTATAAACAAGTTGACAATTTTGGAATTCCACTTACTAGCTCCTTCTTTGAGAATATCTAGAAGGAGAGCTACAATGGTAGGACCTTCAGTTGAGGATGATGGCTAGTATTAAAGTTTGGATTCTGATCTTCTCCTACTACCTATTTCTAGCCTAACATGATGCTCATAGGCTAGATATGGTTAGAGAAGGAAGGACATATCTCATTAGGCTTAGGAGAGGGTATAGAAAAAAGAGCAGACTTGAGGTTGATAATAGGGGACTAGATAAAGACTTAAGTTGGTAATTGGTAAAGGGTTCTTAGTTGGGATAAAGGGATTAGGGGAAAAGGAAAAGGAAGCAGAGAAGCGAAACTGGAAATGTCTATTATAGAGTTTTGGTAGGGATTGAACAAAAAATCTTAATATTTTTAAAACAAAGAAGAAGAACAGAGTGGTATAAAAAGAATTTAAAAAACTATTACCTAAATGGTAACTTAAACAGTAGGAAAGAAATAACGATACAACTAGGGAAAACCTGAGTTAAAGTGAGGCAGAGAGAAAGGAAGGCAATGGAAACTTGAAGTAAAGGTTCATAGAGGTGGAGAGGTAGGAGAATTCGAGGCTAACTAAGCTACAAGAAACCCAGGAGCATAGTAGTGAACCTCAAGAGAATAAAAACTTTAGGGAGAAGCTAGCACCTCTCATTAGGAATTATAAATTAAAGAGAAATTGATTCTCACAATTGTTGTAATAAATTAAACTGTAATTAAAACTATAATCATAATGGTAATAGTGATCTATACCATTTTGGGATATTATAAATTGCTCTTCATCAAAGTTATAATTATTGGAAAGATTCTCCCAAACTACATAATGAGGAGAGAGGAAGAGAAAATATGTTTCAAGTAATTACTTGGATTGTTTTCATTAGTTTCTTCCTAAGTGTTTAACCTATGATAGACCCCTTAGGATATCCTTTGCTAGTAGTAGTTAGTCTTCAATTTTTCTCCATTTTTTTTACAAAAAAGCAAATACCCTAAAATTCTAACCTTAATTCTAATTTGTTGACTAACTCTTATATTTATTTATAACTTTGTTATCCCAAAACGACATACCATCCTCTTTGTTTGTAATTATAACTCACAATCTTTAGCACATCTTTGTAATTTCATATGCTTAATGCTTTACTAATCATTCTCATCACTTGATTCCAAAATATATATTGATTCATCTTATAATTAGAGTTCATCTTAAATGAAAATAATTTATATATTCATATGTGTAACTAGTCTTGTTTGTCGATGTTCTCTAACTTTAATTTCCATTAATTAAAAAGTATGGTTTCATTTATTAAATATATATTACTTCTTTAACTATATATAACTTCCTATAACAATCCTCACTAACTATAAGGAACTTTAATTTAAAAATAATGAAAGAGAAATTCCTCTATCTCTCTTACTTTTGAGAGAATTCTTTTCTGATCTAGCATGACCCCCTTCTTCTGCTTCTTGTAATCTTTCTGTTTTTAATTCCTAAGCTTTCTAGGCTTTTTTTTTATATAGTTTCTATTGTTTAATATTATCATCATATTTGTTTAATGCCTTGTTTCCTCTTTATTCCTTCCTGTATAACCATTATCTCTGTTATTTTCTTATTGCAATCCCATTTTTCTTCATGTTATTTCCTTAATACTTCCCTTCTCTTTCTTACAATTACCTAGAGTTTCCTTATTAGGCTTGGTTAAGTCTACCAATCATTCTTTTCTTGTTAGTTTTTATTTATTGATTATAGATTTTTTTTTTCAAAATTTCACAACTACCTAACCACTTTTTTTTTCCTTTTCTAGCATATTTTTTCTCTTTTATTAGAAACTAATCACACCATGTTGCTTGAACTATATAACTTCCCTCTACTTGCCTCTAGTCCTTTCCTCTCTAATCCCCTATAAGTTAGCTCTCTCAATAACCATTACTTATACTTCTCTACCCTTTTCTTCTCTTAGATAACCCTAAACTACTTTTCCCTCTGCTAATCCAAACTGCTCTACTCTTCTTAACAACACTCAAGTCCCTTATCCTACTACCATTCTCCTCCTAAACTTACTGAAACTTCTTCTCTTCATGGATTTTCCCTCTCATAAGTTTCATTAACCACGCTCTTTTACAGGGCTCAACTCAAAACTTAGTTAGAAGAAAGCTATTATTGAATCCTCTCAAGTGAAGCTCCACTGCTATGCTCTAGAGGAGGCTCCATAGTTGCTCTACCTCTAGAAGTTCTTAAGGAGAGTGCAAGCAAATGATATTCAATCAAATTAAATCATACAAAAATATTTTTTGGGATGATTAACTAGAATCGTCATAAAAGAACACCCTTTTTGGATGACTTAGAAATTTCATCACCAAAACGACAATGTTTAGCGACGATTAGAAACATCGTCGCAAGAAGTTACGTTAAATGAATATATTTTGCAATGATTAATAAGAATCGTCGCGAAAGGGGCCCCTTTTTTGTGACAGCTATGACGTTTCCTCGCCAATATGGTAGCATTTAACGATGATTATCATTGTAATAAGTTAGGCAAAATGAATATATTTTGCCACGATTATTGGGAACTGTCAAAAAAGGAGTAAATTTTTGCAACGACTCTAAATATTTGTCGCCAATATGAAAGCATGTAGTGACGAAAAACATCACCAGATGTTATACTTTTTCCTCGCCAAAAGTTGATTTTAAATAATTTATATTACATGATAATTTCTTAGTAGAATTTTGATGAATTTTTGTATATGATAGTATTCTTAAAAATAATAATGTTTAAAAGATAATTTTTAATGCTAAGTGTACTTAATAGTCCTAATTAAGGTTAATTATAATTGACAATTATATGATTTTTCATTGTTAACTGCTACTCTTAATCGTTAATATTTTTTAACAATAAAATAATAATACATATAAAAATTGAAATATGCTAAGCAGTATAATATAATGATATATATATATAAATATATATATATGGTAAGTACTAGAAGATGTTAATTAGAAGTTTAACAATTCTTACAGACAAAATAATAAATAAAGTTTTCACGCCTGATATTCCATTACACAGTAAAAGAAATAATTTTCTTTTAGATTCCAAGTGACATTAGACACCTGAGATCCAATAGAAGCCTCCTTTCACGTTTTAAGTCATCAATTAAAACAGTTAAAGATCTTCCCACAGGGTCTGGTTTATTGACACCCTCCTCCAACAACTTCTTTGCTTTAAAGAAATTTGCAGAGGGTACAGTGAACGATTTCGCAGATGCAGTATAGATGACGGTATTAGATGAACCGCATATAGTATGCATTTCAGCTAATGAGCAAATATTATAGAACAGTCAAAGCTAAATCAAATGGTATTAGGAGCTCAAATTCAAACACATGCATACTCGACTAATAAACTCCATCATCATCACAATGAACATATATAGTTTTTGCAATGGACCATTGTTCTGAAACAACTGATTTTCCTAATCCTATACCAACCATCGAGACATCACCACATTCTCCATTTCCATCTATGTTGTCTTTAAGATTCGAAGAAGCTTAACATAACATATAGTATATAAAATCATATGTTTATATATTAGCTTCAAAACAAAAATGAGATACAAATAATAAAGAAAGAGAGGTATAGGTCAGACAATACTAAAAACCAGTGTTTTGAAAATCGGACCGAACCGGTCGGTCGGACCGGAGAACCGGTGAACTGGGGCATGAAACGGTCCGGTTTAGCCCGTATTTTTTGTGAGTGATTGACCCGTTTATTTTGCGGTCAAACCGGTAAAAACCGTTGAACCGGTGAAAGAAAGAATCGGCCAGTCTATTTAAAATACCTTGATTTTGATAATTTCAACTTGAATGAATATTATGATTAGTGATTTTTTTTAATTTTTTTGATAAAAGATGACTAGTGAGCTTTGTTATCTTATTTTATGTTGTGTTTGGTGAATTTTTTTTTAAAATTGTATATTTTGAAGTTTAAAGGTTTAAGTTTACAATTAGATAAATAAATAATTAAATAATATGTTTAAAAATTATCTTATATATAATGTATAAAATAAAAATTTATATATTTATTAATCACCGGTTCAACCACGGTTGAATTCCGGTTGAACCATTAACCCTTGAATCAGTTGCTTCTCCGGTTCAATCACCGGTCCAGTTTTTAAAACATTGCTAAAAACTATGAAGGAGAAGATCCACCATGGAAGGAAAGGGGTGATTAGTGTTTGATGAGGACATTTGTTCTACATCTTTGTTCTTAATTAGGGAGAAATTTTCCACATTCCTCCTAGCGGAGCTCATTTCCACCATCATAAACGACTAGTTGCGTTGACATTCTGCGATAAATTAATGTGAACAATTTTATTATGAAAATTCAATTAAAAAATCTTATTTGAATGTTCTAATATTCTTAGCAATGTTAATTTTGTAATCTATCAAGTCATAATAGTTCATATGATATGGTTGAGAATGTTAAGTTTGTAAATTCTATGTTTAGGGGATGCATAAACATCCTTTGTATATCCAAAGTATGATTGCTTCTATTTACATAAACATCCCTTATAGAATCCTCTAATGTAAATAGTTGTGTAGTTGTGATTTATCTTAATAATTAGTCGATCAATTTTGAGATGGTCCATTATATATATGATTTCATAAAATATATTTTCAATAAATTGAAATGTGTGTATACTAAAAGATTTGGTTTTTTAAGAATAATAGCAAAAATATGTCAAATGGTTAAATTACCTAGCATTATGCACTTTTATAAACTTTGACGATCAATAGATAAGGCATCATGCAAAGTTGAATTGAGTTAAAATAAATTTGAAGATTTTGAGTCGTAAAAGATTGAAACACTCAAATCAATATGTATTTTCTTTGAAGTTTATTGTCTTATATTAACATTTATCTGTATAACTTGCCTGAAACATTTGAATACCTAATTGATATTTGATACCCTTCTTTATCAAATAATTGAATTACTAGCATTGTCTAATAACAATGGAGATGGAACATTTAGTATATGCTAGTCTTTCTATGCAAACTTATAATTTTAGGCATGTTCTTCACTTTAAATATCAATAATGGAATTAGTCTTGTGTTGATTCATATTATTGATATTTGACTTATGTTTATGCAAATTGTTAATGCTTGAGTTATGTTAATACGCAATGCTAATGTTTGAGTTATGTTTATGCGGATTGTTAATGTTTCAGTTTTGTTTATGCGTATTCTTGATATTTGAGTCATGTTAATGCAGATTGTTGATGTTCGAGTTAGGTTTATGTAGATTGTTGACGTTTCAGTTTTTTATGCGTATTGTTAATATTTGAGTTACGTTAATGTGGAATGTTCATGTTTGAGTTATGTTAATGCAGAATGTTAATGTTTGACTTATGTTTATGCGGATTATTGATGTTTGAGTTATGTTTATGCGTATTGTTGATGTTTGACTTATGTTTGTTCATAATATTGATATTTGTATCATATGTATTCAGTATAATGGCACCTGGTAGAAACAAGGGAAAAAAGTTGGCAACTTTCGAAATTGCTCCTCCCCCTTGACAACCAGATCAATTCGACCTTATCTAATAACAATCGTTGACTTCATCCGCTAATGAAGCAAGTACACAACAACCTTTATCTACCTCAACTAGTGTTGAGGGATCTTCAGGTTTGTTAATCTTTACCACTTATAATTAGAGTTATGTTCAAATATATATTTACATGCTTAATGTGTTTTTTCTTATCATTATTCTTTTGTTGTCAAGTTTTAATACTGCTATTAGAAAAAAAAGGTAGATGTATCACTAAAGGTTCTAAGTTGCAGACATGAATGTTTCAATGAATAGTAAGTTATCTGTGCATATTGATACCTCACAAGGTCATCCTGTTGACAAGATTCAATCAACAAAATTATCTACTGAGTTAGGGGTCATTTTCAGGAGTTAGGATCCTCTGTCCAATATTACTCTATCCTATCCTGTCCACTGAATCTAAGCCATTTATTTATATGGGTCCCGTATCTATTTATATGGGTCCCGCATAAATAAATGGTTAAGATTCAAATGGACAGAATAGGATAGAGTAATACTGGACAGAGGATCCAGACTCCATTTTCAGGACTGAATTGCCTTGCCTTCAACATGCCAAGCAGTTGAAGCAAGACAATTTAGTAATTTTTCAATTTATTTAATTATATGCAATTTTGTTTTACTTATTTCAAGATTAATTTGACTTTTACTTGTTCACAGATAAAGCTCAATATCGTTGATAGCGAGAACCTTGAAGTTTCAAATTGTGTGAGTTCATTGTTGAAACAAATGGCCAAGGATCATCGTTATTGACTACATAAATGTAACATCCCGTCTCCATATTAAAGGTTGGGACCCGAAATTTCAGTACATACGAGCTTAAAGACAAATTAAGATAATGCATTTTCTTGCTCATGCATCATGTTAGCATATATGCACCTAAATACTGAAAGTTTTTGTATAAAAAGTGGTACATGCATTCATTGACAACTTCCGGGTATAAATGATATTAAATGTGATTTTATTGAAAATGAGGAGTAAAAGGAGTAGAAAGAGTGATCTTGCTATGAGTTGTGATAAGGAAAGATTTAGAAACAAGATTGGTAGTGATCTGGAAAATGTTCACTGAGTATGCTTCGTCTGTTAGCCATAACTTTTTCTTTAGTTATCCAAACGAGATGATTCTTAATTTGGATTAAACTAGAAACGTATGGCTACATTTCTTATGAAGACATCAAATTTCAATTCTGTCTTTAAGAATCTCAAAAGTTGTCTTGAATTTAAGAATTTGGTGCAGTACGAGGTGTATGAATGGAAAATTCGTCTTCAGACTTTAGGGACAAATTTGGGATTGATATAAATAGATTTTAGCAAAGGTGCCTCTGGAAAGTTGTAGATCTTTCTTTTATCTTTCCAACGGTATATAGTATGAAAATTTTGGACATTGGAGTCAAACGTTATGATCCTTATAAGTGGAGACATTCTGGAGAAAAAAATGAGACGGAAGAAATGAGACGGAAGACAATAAGACGATGAAAATGAGACGGAAGAAATGAGACAGAAGAAAATGAGACGATGAAAATGAGACGGAAGAAATGAGATGGAAGAAATGAGATGGAAGAAAATGAGATGATGAAAATGAGACGGAAGAAAATGAGGCGTAAGAAATGAGACGGAAGAAAATGAGACGATAGAAATGAGACGATGGAAATGAGACGATAGAAATGAGACGATGGAAATGAGACGATAGAACTAAGACGAAAGAAAAGTGAGACGATACAAAAAGGGAGACGATACAGAAGTTAGATGATAGAATTGGCCTTTGAGGTCTTATGAAAGTTATAGATCTAGAAGGCCTCTTTCCAATAATCCAAAAACGAAGTCAATCCGACACCAGCAGTGAGAGTTATAGCAATTACGCCAAGACATGTACAATATGAGTAAGGATATGAACATGTCGGATTTTTTTGGTCATAACTTCTTTTCTAGACCTCCAACTGACTTGATTCTTGAACCATTGGATTCGTAAGACACTGATCTACATCTCTACCAAGAATCGTGGCTATCTGAAATAAATGGAGAAAGATTGAGTGAAAAGAGTGGGACGGGTACAGTGAGTGTGTTCTTAAGCATTATAAACTGGTGTTATTCCACTGAACATACTTCAGTATTTTGATATTTTATGGACTAGTAGAGGTCCAAATGAGATGATTTTTGATTTGTGGTAAACTAGAGACATGAAGCTACAAATGATATGAAGAAGTGGGAATCTAATTCAGTCTCTAAGATGTTTAAAATTTAGATGAAAGTTGTGTATAGTATACTGTTTTGGACAAGAGCAGTTCAAAAATATTTGAAGTATATCTTTTGAATCACTGAACCAAATTGAATGATTTTGGAGGCATAAGAAACTTAAGACAATGAGGGATATTTTTTCAGACAAAAGTATTATGTTAGAATGTTTAAGGGTACTATTGGCAAGACACTTAAGTTTAAAAGAACATAAGTCTATAAGGAAGCAGTATCTGTAAGTGAAAGTCGTGTACAAGTCGACTTGTACAATGGGTAAGTCGACTTACACGTATTCAGTACCGATAAGTCGACTTGTACATGGGATAAGTCGACTTATGCATGGACGGTACTGTTTATTTGTGCCCTAAAGGCAATCCCCTTTAGCGCGTTTTA
>JAOQMK010243732.1:0-10978 GCA_027564415.1 Erythroxylum macrophyllum
TTTGTATCGCTATAGCTTTCGCAGTATTCGTGAGGTGGGCATCGAATGCTTCTGGTACAAAAGGGTGCATTATGAAAATGAGGTCCTCAGTCTTCGGAGTGATGCGGATTATGCCGCCCAGCAGGAGACTCTGACCTGGCTTCACAACGTGCTGCTCCGGCACAATACGATGGCTCATGATCATCTGCTTGCGATGCTCTGGAAGCACAAAGTCGGCCAGCATAGATCGTTCGATTCCTGGAAGGTCGATAAGCTCGCCTCGACCATTGCCAAAAGGCAGACGAATCGGCGAAGCTGTTGTTCCAGGCAATGAAGAGACGATTGGCATGGTAGGGTACATCTCTTCCTTTCGCTGAGGCGGCAATAGTGATATTTCTGATTCATCGAATGCATAATCACGATCCAAATCATCTGCCTCTTCTTGTCCCACATATGCTTCTCCAGTCCTTCGTAGGTCTCGTGCCGCGAAAGCGTCGTCGAAGCTGTCGAGACTCTTGTCCAAGAGAGGCTGCTCGGCGCGAAGCTGATCAAGGCGTGTCGTCTCTGCCTGCTGTGCTTCCAAAGCAGTGTCTTTACGAACTTGGGCGATGTCAGCATCCTTGCCTCTTCCTTTTGGATACACCACTTCCATCAAAGAGCTCTTCCCAACGTTGACTTTGCCAACCATCCAACCAGCACCACCTCGCTTGTAGATTTCTTCCTTCAGCACAGGCGTCCACCAACCTCGCTTTGAGCTGACCATGCGAACGTTGCCAAGTCGGACCTTCTCACCACTTCTACCGAGAGCATCGCGCAAGATATCACGCATATAAGGCAGTAGTGTGTCGACCTGCTCTTTCTTTGGCGCCAGCAGATCTGCTCGCGTGATGATAAAGCTCACTTCGGCGACTCTGCCCTTGATGTATGTGACGTGCTTCGATCGTCGATTCTGAGTGCGCATTCGCGGTAGTCGCAGTGCTGTAACGAGGTTCGGTATGATAGACATAGGAAAGTCGACAGCATCGAGAATGTGGTAGATGTGGTTGTACCGGTGAGGTGACTCTTCTATCATTTCGCGGATTGAGTCGACGGATGGATGTAGAATGCTCTGTCCGACATTCTCGTGTAGGAGTCTATGACATCTGTCGCAGATAGGTGTGTCTTCAGACTTTACAACATCAGGTATCTCTGATGAACTGATAGCTCCTCTTCCCATAGCCGCCGCGAATATGGCGTCCTCCCTGCTCAAGCTAGTCGTCAGACTTTTCGGTTTCTGCGTCTTGCTTCTGCCATAGTATCCAGGCGCCGCGGTGTCAATGGTCTGACTGGGTGCGCCACATCCTGGGCACATCAAGGGAAGAGCATGATGTGGTGTAGCAAGCACGCGAGTCTTGCTAGGTGGTACGATGTCCGTGCTCGCTGGCTCATCTTTGCTGTCTAGTGTGGCCACTTGATCAAAGAGTCCATCAGTCAGGCGGACATCCGTCGTAACTGTCGTCAATGCCCGACGTTGGCATATTGACAGCGCATGCTTGAGTTGAGATGATCTGTTGTGCGAACACCATCGCTGAGGTATGTGATCACGCCATCGCTGCGTATAGAGCCTCGTAGGAAGACGAAGCACTCCTTTCATCAGCGATGCTCCACAACTACTCAGTCGCGAGAGATAGGTGTGGATGAATTATCCAGCATCAACAAACTGCCTGCTACAAAGCTTCTAACCTTTAGACGAAGCCCAAACAGGAAAGGTGGGGATGCACGTATCCTGAATTCTATGTATATATAGGGCGTCCCACATCCATATAGCTTCAGCTCCATATAACCATGCGTTGGCGTTTTTGCCGTCAGCGCTCGCTATCTCTACACATCTTTCCGTGCTGCTTCATGACCTGGCTGTCAGTAGTGCTTTCCTTGGGCAATAGGCACGTGGAGCAGGTGTCGCATGGTGCAGGTATCGCACATGCAAGAGCAGTTGATATGCATATAAGCATTAATGACATTGCCAGATATCAGGAGCTTCACCAAGTGCTGGCCTGAAGATGTTTCGATCATAGCACTCGTTGCCAAGAGCGGCGTGCTCACTCGGGTGGATGAAAGGTCACCTCATCTTGAGCCAAGAGTCATAAGTAAGTCCAAGCGTGCTGGAAGATGAGAGATAGTTGGACGCCTTACAACAGACTAACCGCGCCTGCTGGGAGCCTTAGCCAAGCAGTCCCAAGTCAAGATGTTGAGTGTGATGCTCATAAAACAGCATATAATCTGCTCTTGTCCCTCTACTTTCCTTCAAACCTCATGCTATCAACACATTCATTTGACCTTCCCTCTACTCACTGAACGTTTTATGCAATCAACACAGTCATTCAAGCTGTCGTGCTATGCCTACTACAGCTACATTAGCTCTTCTACTGCTGCTCGGCTTGCCTTCATGGGCTCGCCTGAGCAACGAGGAGGCCAGAGTGATGCCTAGGGATGATTGTCGTACGGTCACTGTCGCCGATGGAGATGGCTGTTCATCCTTGGCACAGAAATGCGGTATTTCTGGCGACGACTTCACCAAATATAACAGTAACCCGAATCCTTGTGGTTCTCTGGTCAAGGGACAGCTCGTATGCTGTTCTGCTGGTACTAAACCCAATCGAAGGCCGATTCAGAACTGGGACGGCACCTGTCTTGCATATGTCGTACAGCAAGGTGATACCTGCGCATCCATAGCAGCATCTCGAGACCTTACAGTCCAAGACCTCTACACGTTCAACGATAAAACAACATGGGGATGGCAAGGATGCGAATCTGACAGGTTTCAAGCGCAGACCGCCATATGTCTAAGCACTGGTACTCCCCCGTTGCCACCGCCTGTCGAGAATGCTATCTGCGGACCGACCAAACCCGGCACCAAACAGCCTACTGGAGGCACTCTCGCTGATCTCAACCCTTGCCCTCTCAACACATGCTGTAACAAATGGGGTCAATGTGGCACGACTCCAGAATTCTGCTCAGCAGATGCCGGACCGAGAGGCAATCCTGGCACTGCTCCGCCAGGTAAAAACGGCTGCATAAGCAACTGTGGCGTGTATTTTGCGAACATCAGAACACCACCGCGGCAAATCAACGTGGGTTACTATGAAAGCTGGAACTTCGAACGTCCGTGCCTTACTATGAGAGTCAGCGATGTCAACACACAAGCGTGAGTCTTATTTTATCGTCCTCTGTGCCTTGAATGACCGATTGAGCAGGTATACGCACATTCACTGGGCCTTCGCAGATGTCAGTTCCCGCGATTTCACGCTTTCGATCACCGACAAGGGCGGTCAGTTTGAGAAGTTCAAGGCTCTGAAGGATGTCAAGCGTATCATTAGTATTGGTGGCTGGAGCTTTAGCACACTTCCAGCGACCTACGACACATTGCGTCGAGCAATGACAGGTTCGTCCATCTCTCAATACGCAACACTGTCTCTCTGGTCACTTATCTGACCTATCTAGGCGCCAATGCCCAGCAGTTCGCAGACAACATCATCTGGTTCCTAAACGTTCATGGTCTGGATGGCATAGACATAGACTGGGAGTATCCAGGTATGTACAGACAGCCCATCTTGGCATCTTCGACTCATGACCATTAGGTGCGCCTGATAATCAAGGTGTCTCAACTCTTCCACCCACTGGCTCGCCGAATGATGGATTCAACTACTGGGCGTTCCTCTACATATTGCGCCAGAGAATGCCTGCTGGCAAGTCTATCTCAATTGCAGCCCCGTCGTCTTACTGGTCAGTAGATGGCTCTTGACAAGCAGTCCATACTGATGACAGTGCAGGTATCTCAAGTCCTTCCCAATATCCGCCATGAAGGATCAAGTGGACTACATCGTGTATATGACTTACGATCTACATGGCCAGTGGGACTACAACAACAAGTGGGCAGTTGATGGCTGTCCGGCTGGTAACTGTCTTAGGAGTCATGTTAACCTTACAGAGACGATCTATGCTCTAAGCATGGTCACTAAGGCTGGTGTCCCTACGGATAAGCTTGTGGTCGGCATATCATCTTACGGCAGATCGTTTGGAATGACAGATGTCGGCTGCGATGGCTCTATGTGCACATATAAAGGCCCTGCGTCAGCAGCGACACCGGGACGATGCACCAAAGAGCCAGGCTATATCTCGAACGCAGAGATCAAGGAGCTCAAAAACCAAGGAGGATTCGGTCTGTCATCCTAGACCATAAATTCACATTTCACATGTAGGAGACTGACTATTTCACAGGCTGGAAATCATGGCATGATCAAGCCAGCGACTCTGACATGTTCGTTTACGGTAAGATGTTGATCACGTATTGTATCACATCAGCTCACGTATTTTGTTTTTAGGTGCCGCTCAATGGGTTGCTTATATGAGTGATGAGACTAGACAGAACCGCAAGAACCTCTGGAAAGCATGGCAGTTCGCAGGGACGGCAGATTGGGCAATTGACTTGCTTGAGTTCAAAGAAAGAGACGGTGATCCTAACACGCCTTCTCCTCCTTCACCTCCACCGCCAACTCGACCCACGCCACCACTTGCACCTACAGGCATCACACCTCAAGAGAGTCCCGTCGTGACTTTCAACGACGACAACTTGAGCTTTTACAACCTGACTGTCATCAATGCCACTCCGTATGATTGGCGGCGCGACTACTATGGGGACCCCTACCGCATGTGGGGCTTCAAGGAGGTCTGGCCCGAGACCATCAATGCAGGCTCTAGTATTACCGTCACCTATGGGTCGAAACAAGGACAAGACGACGCCGGCGATATCAAGTACAAGCTAGACATCAATGGCAGGAAGGAGAAAGCAATCTGGTTGCAAGTCCATGGGAGGCAGAATGGACCAAACAGTGGTGTCGAAACACTTGCTGCTATGTATGGTGGCTTGACCACACCCGGACACAGCGCTGATGCTCAACTCTGGCCCATCGGACTCTACTACCAGATAGACGGCCGTGGGAACCAGGGCGGCAGAGATTCTTGGATCCTCTCGGGCAACGAACAGGATGGTTATTACTCGACTGACCCACCTGTTGACTGGATGAATATAATGGGCGATCGTTTGAAGAAGCTCAGTCTGCAGCAAATCATGCTTCCTGGGTCTCGTAAGTCTTGCGGTCGATTGGTGGTTTACAGTGCTGACTAGTGACGTTGACAGATGACAGTGGCTCTTACCAAGTCTCCGTTTCGAATGGTGCTGTCGAACGCAACTCCGTAACCCAATCTGTAGACATCTATACTCAGCTCGAGCGAGGCATGCGCGCGCTTGATTTTAGAATCTTCTACTACAGGGACGAATATTGGCTCGGGCACGGAGCATTCAGCAATATCCTGGCTGTCAAGCTGCCGGATGCTATAGAGAATATTAATCGATTCAGACGGGATCACCCCGGAGAGCTTATCATCATCCAGATCAACCAGATGTCCCGCAGTATAGACTTCGAGATACCATACGACAACCTAATGAGCCCTGAACTGGCCAAAGCTTGTTTCCAGCTAATCTGGAACAGCCTCGATGGCGTCCAAACCAAATATAAGCTGGGCGGAAACATAGCGAGCGATGCAGACATTGGCGGTCAGCCGCTTACATCTTACTACAGCAAGAACAACAGTCCAGTCCTCGTCAGAATCAAAGACGAATTCATCCAGAATGTCGGAGGCAGCAATGTTGCAGGTTTCGGCATCGTCAACAGCGAGACATCAGGCATGATCTCGAGCGCGAACTTGCGCAATACTGGTACCTACGCCAACTCGCAAGATGCAGGCACGATGCGAAGCGACCAGTTTCTGAAGTTGACAGATCCAGGATACATGACAGCTGAGGATCGCTGGCGAAACGACGCCGTCCATGAAACTTCCATGACCTTAACTTTGCAAGGCATCGACAATGCTGGAGTCCTGTCCATCAAGTCAATCTCTGAGGATGCACATGGTGTCATGTACGATAGCATCTATCGGTGGGCGAAAGAGACTGGACGTTATCCAAACCTTTTGTGGTCTGATTTTGTCAACAATAAACAGGTGGCAGGTATAGCTATGGCGGTCAACTACCAGTTTGCATACAAGAGAGCTGGTGTTTTGTGAGCAGCTTGTGATGCTGATAGTACTGGAGCGCTGAGTGTCAGAGACCTGATCCTGTTAAAGAGGTAGAATAAATCACACATGTTCCGAAGGACGTCTTGGTGAAGGTTCGTTTGCAATCATCGTCAAACGGTGCACAGAAGATAGAGAACTCACTTGATAGCAACAACCCCCATCTTGTGATCCGTTGAAGAGTCCAGGAGTGGTGCTCACAGAGTCTTATGCTTGAGGAATGGCGTGTCTGCTGGCGATCCTCCGATGTTCCTGAATGGAAAGCGCTCCGAAACTCAATGACTTTACAAAGGTTGCAAACTTCCCATCACGTCACCTCGAAGAACCATTCGGTCAGCAAGCAGATGCAGCCAGAATGCGCAGAACGCAAGTACAGCACAGCTGACTAAAGCTCGATCTATGCAACCGTCGCGACAGTGGTTGGCACGAGATCAGCCACAATCCGAAGCTGAAACAAGGCAAAAGGTGAGCTACCTCTCTGCAATATCATCACGCCTTTCACCTTACCTTTCCTTTCACTTGTGGACATCGCAAGCGCTTTGATAAGATGTCTGCCCAGTACGAGGAAGGACTGGCATATAATGAATATAACAAGGACGCCGAGTCGTCCATCCTTCTGATACATGGCGGCTGGGCTACTGGCCAGGAATGGAATGGAGTCGGGAAGCACTTGCAAGGATACCATCTCATCGTACCGGACGTTCAGGGCCATGGAAGATCCCAAGTCAATGGCTTGCATTTCAGCTTACACGAGTGCGTCGACAAGCTTGCTGGCATAGTACGCAAACTCGCGAAGCAGGGTAAGGCATACATCGTTGGACTAAGTGCTGGTTCTCACCTTGGCGTCCACTTACTATCTCGTCATCCAGATGTCTGTCGAGAAGATGCTGTACTTTCTGGCTTCAATTCATACCCAAGTTTGCCTACACCTCTGCTTGCAATACCGGCTTGGTTCTTCTCTCGCATCGCTTACACTTTCTTGTCGACACGAAACAAGGACACCTCTGACTTCTCGGACATGTCTTATCAGGTCTCCTATGAGTTGATGAGCGTCGTCACTACAGAAGACTGGCCCAGTCCATGGCCTGCTCGTACACTCATTGTTGCGGCTGCCAATAAGGGTGTACCGGTCGCTGATCGGCTTGTCAACTCTCAGGATCTGGCAAAGATCGGCCAACACAGCAATCCTGATACTTGTGCTTATAGAAATGCCAGCATCATGCATGCCTGGCATAAGGACGAGCCAAAGCTGTTTGCCGACACAGTTATGTGTTGGCTCAACAAGACTGCTTTGCCTGAGGGTTTTGTTAGGATTTAGTCTTGCTGCTCTGCGAGATACTGCGTATCAGTGCTAAACACGCCGAACAACAAGGACAGCCGACAGCAAGCCGCACGTGGCGACGAACATCTTCTTCCCTAAGACTCTCAGTAGC
This sequence comes from Erythroxylum macrophyllum, assembly GCA_027564415.1. NCBI lineage: Eukaryota > Viridiplantae > Streptophyta > Magnoliopsida > Malpighiales > Erythroxylaceae > Erythroxylum > Erythroxylum macrophyllum. The sequence goes on from JAOQMK010243732.1 coordinate 7,524, forward strand.
ACATCAGGAGCTGAGCAGACATCTGGTCCATGAGTCTCCAGAGATGAGTCACGACTCGGCTAGGCGATGCCACATGCCTGGAACGGTACTGTCTACATATTGGCTGTTTCGATCTCCTTTGTCAGAGAAGTAGCTCTAACACTTGCCTAAGTATTGGCATTGAATTTGGGTTTCAATTGAACGACTGACTTGTCAGTCTCTTCTCTTTTGCTTAAAGGCATGGTCGAGTGTTCGATTCGAGCTGTCGTCCTGCTACGCAACAGGTCTTGGCATTACTATTTGCTTCGATAGCCGAGCCTTCGTGATCGCACTTTTTAAAGCCCTTGCACCTTTTCTCATTTCAACAATGTTCACAACTACATCGACACTTCTTCGCTGCGATACTACCATTTCTCGTTGCATCGAAGCCATTGCGCTTTGATGTGTATGCACGTCCACAAGCAACACGGTTCTCAGCCGCATTCTGCTAGCTGCGGTCTTCGCGATGTGAGTCAACTCCAGCCCCCAACACCAAGCCTTCTTCGGCTTAACCGTCACACCAAGACGAGCCATTCATCAGACCAGACTTCATATACTGGTCACCCCAATTTGGCGGCAGGGGAGTAGCTCAAACATACATGGCTTGATGGCCGCAGACTGTTAATCTGTGTAAATCCTGTGGGGCTTCCCCTGCAGGATTTCTTCCCTTTTGCGGCGGCAAGGTTTGTGCAGGTGTTCGAAACAGTTGTCGATAATTACATGTTGCTTGCATCTGCTCTGTTTGACAGGGAGTAGTTGAGACTACCACATGACGGGCAGGAACATCTTCGCGCCCATGGCTGAGCGGACAATTGTCTGCACAACCTCTTCCGTTTTGTTGCCTATATGTTGGACAGCCCATGCTGTTAAGCTGGGGAAGTAGCTGAACAGTATCTCGTAAGACAGGCCCCTTTACGCCTGAGTCTGCATGGCTGACCGGTTAGCTGGTCTGTCTCTTCTCCTTTTGCTTGTCACATATTGTGTTCTTCGTTGTGTTCTGTTTGAAACATAGCTGAGATGTCGCTCGCATATCAGGTACCTTGCAGCTTAGCTTGCACAGGCTGATTGTTGCGAACGCTGGTCATGATTTTGCTTTTCTGCAAAGCTATATATTGTTTTGCTGGTAATTTCAGCTAGAGGAGTAGCTAAGACGCCATTCGCAGACAGGACTTCATCCTGCCACTGCACGGTTGACTGATCAATCCCGAAGGTCAGCCTCTCCTCTTTTGCAAGCTTGATTGTCATTCCTCTGCTGCTCATGCCAGAGGAGTAGTTGGGTGCAACGTGCAAGACCGTGGGAAACTTAAAGCCCAGCCCACTCAGGTTAACAGTTCGACATCAGTCTTCCACCTTTTGATAGGCTGAAGGTGAGTGCCCGATCGCGTCCGAGTCAAGACATCTGTACATACTCCGGCTCGTTATAGGAGCTGACCACTCTTGCGCTGTCCGTTCTTGCTTGACCAGATCAACGTGAGTGTGGCACAAGCATTCGGGACAACACTTCTATCGTATTTATCTTGTTTCTGCGACACATTGATAATATACCGCAGCATAGCAGACGCAGAGTCAGGTCGAGTCTGCTTAGCTGTTCGTCGATATAGAGGACGGCCATGATATAGTTCGAGCGATCTCGCTCAAACTGTCTTGCAGGCGTAGCTACATCATTTGGTGGTCCAAGCTGGTCAGGTATATGCTATGCTGGCGATCTGAAACCAAGAAGAAGATGCACAACGTGCTTACCTCTTCGCCAGAGCTGGCTGTTTCGTTCCATTGCAACGATCCGCATCAGATCCTCGAGCACTACTCACTGCGGTGCACCGGGAAGACCGCTTGCTAGATGCCGCACGATCCGAGGTCAAGATTCCCAGTGACTCACCTCTATATGTGCAATTCCTCAGACAGGAGTCAGGGAAGTAGCTTGGCGATGGCTCAGCCGTCGAAACACTAGAAGCTCCAGAACCGATCAGCACCGGACTTGTGCCACGGCTGACACGGCTGGAGAGCTGGGAGTATACCCAGATCTTCCCTTTTGCTCATGAAGTCTGGTGTTCAAGTGATTGCGGCGCAGCATGCTACATTCTTCTGACCCTGCAGCGAATGCTAGAGCGAGACAGCACTCATGCAGATGCTATCACTGACCAGATATGAGCGTGCATGTCTTCAACAATATCATAGTAGCTGAGCCGGAGATCAATTGTGAAGTCGTGTGAAGGTGTAGGACAAACAATTCCCAAAGCGGAAATCTGTTGACATGCGTTTCCACGAACTTTGGTGATGCACCACATCGTCCACCTTCAGCATTGATCTAGTCCTCACATTCGACCATTCCATACGCATACCACTCCTCTCGTCTTTCAACCGTCTCATCATGCTGCTTTAGCTACTTTGAATCAAAGGTCTGGTGACAGCTGCATTCCGTTGTTACAGATCGCCAAGCTAACACGTAGGAATGGCAGGCCTTTGCACGAACAACAACCGCAGCAACCTGCAGCATATCAAACAATCAGACTGCCACTCGCAAGATGGCTACCTTCATGCAAACTATGTTCGTCCATCACTCACCACCCCAGTACCCACGCTCGCCTCGTCCTTTGCCTGCCCTGCACAGCGATGTCCTTGCCGAATCTGCCTCATACCTCCACCTGCTGCCGGCCATGCCAGGACATGCCTACTACTCACCTCTTCAACGACAGCTACAGATGCAGATGGATGACGGTAGTGGTTTGTCGTCAGGCATGGCAGGATCAAGGCAAGGACACGGCGAATACAGGAATCACGAGGCGCAGCGTGGGCTTGGGTTCAACCTTGCGTATGTTGCGAAACAGGCTGACCTTTTGACCCGCAGTAACTCGCATGCTCGGAGTAGACAGCAAGCATTCCAGCCACAGAGGAAAGCCAAAGGCACAACTTCATGGCAATTGAAGCAGTTTGCTGAGGCTACCCTTGGCAGTGGTAGTCTGAGGAAGGTTGTACAGCTACCAGAAGGAGAAGATAGAGATGAGTGGATCGCTGTCAATGGTGAGTGAGGCGGAGAAACATTAAGCAATGCTGACAAGAGTAGTGGTCGACTTCTACAACCAGATCAATCTGCTATATGGCAGCATCACAGAGTTCTGCTCACCAAGCACATGTCCTGAGATGAAGGCCACAGACGAGTTTGAGTATCTCTGGCACGATCCACCAGCCTTCCCAAAGCCTACACGACTGGCAGCGCCGACCTACATCTCCAACCTGCTCACATGGACGTCGAACTACATCTCAGATCCGAATGTCTTCCCAGTGTCACCGGGTGTGCCATTCCCAGCAGACTTTGAGAAGACTGTTCGTCAGATCTTCAAGCGTTTGTACCGCATCTACGCACACATCTACTGCCATCACTACCCTGTCGTGCGAGGGCTTGGTCTCGAGGCACACCTTAACACAGCCTTCAAGCACTA